>JBAMJV010001532.1:0-227500 GCA_037951105.1 Echinarachnius parma | reverse complement strand
TTGTTCTGTTTTAATTATATCAAACGCATACGGTACATGCATCGTTTACGACAACAAAAATATAATCATCAGAGATTGACAACAACAAAAAACATTAAAATCTGAATTGCTCCTCCTGAGGACCTTCTGTTGCAGTGAGGGTTGCTGAGAATAATACATTAATGGTCGATGCGATCAGCTTTCTTGACCCTTTGGCGTCCTAATAACGAATTCTGAATTAACCCGTTCCCTACTAGATGCTGATATCCCTATATCATGCACATCTATAGAGTCGATACAGAGCCCACCATGCAGGCAGGCCGCTCCCGTATATGCAAAATGCAAACGAAAAAAGGAAAATAACTCAAAGACGTAGAAATGAATCAAATTGAGAAATTAACTATGGTGGAGAAAAAGAGGTGAATGATAGAGAGAAAGAAGGAGGAATCGAGAGGGGGAGAGAGAGTGAGAGAGTGCGAAAGGGTAAGAAATACTAGAATACAGTACATGGTAAATAGATACTTTGTAGATTGATTTTGTGCATGAATATGGAGATACAATGGGATGGAAATAATTATGTAACGATGTGTTATGACAAGAGTGTACGAGCTAGAGAGATATATAGAGAGAGGGGGAGAGAAAGAGACATTGGATTCTTTTGCAGAACATGAAAAGGAGTTGAGAGAAATATTGAAACATAATTATATAATGTAATGAGAGTAAAGGATAAAGACAGAGAGAGTGGTCCAATATTTCCCGCGCATCGTACGTACACGCCGTTAGCCTTTTGGTAAGGCTTCTTGTATTTAAGTCAGAAACGACAGGTGAACGAACACAGCACATTAAAGAGAGCGGCCGGGTGTTTCCACAAAGATCCCAAATCGAACTTAACACAAAAATTATGGAAAGCCATTTGTAGGTTCGTATTTGAACATATTCAAGAGCCCAAATGCGAATTGTTGAAACTTTCCACAAAAGTTTACATCAATAACTTCAAGTCTCTTTGATAAAAGAAAATGTCAATGCTTTTCATTAAAATTGTAGGCCTGTTTAAGGAACTTTTTAAACAATTTACCAAGAAACGATTGGCTTTTCATAAGTCTAACTTTAATAGTGTTAAGTTCGACTTGGGATCTACATGATCTCGTGTGATAGTCGCCCTTACCAGTCGTTCCTACTATTCACACGCATTGTCTTGATGAAAGACTACATCGACGTCTGATGAAGATCACCTTTCGAGCGCATCCCATATCTTTGGGGCGTCAGAATGGCGTGACCTTTGATGCTGGGGTAAGAAGATACATCCTGCCGGTTATATTGGATTAGTTCTCGCATCAAACCCCCCAAACGAAGCCATTTCCCGTCGCTTTCACCCACAGAGATCTTCGTCTTACGCAATTTTTATTTCTCTTCTGCTTAACTATCTTCTCTCACTCGTTTTGTTCTTTTCTCCTCTCTTTTCCTCCGAGGAAAAATAGTTGTCCCATCGGGAGAGGCTCGCCAATTTGGCCGAAGCTTTCCCCAGAGATCAGGCGAAAATCACTACCATTGGCTCTACTTTTCTCACGCTCACTTTCCCCCTTCCAGTTCTAAAGTTATCGCCGATACCAAAATGTGATTAAATTCTCAGTACCCATTGATAGTTTCATCTCTTCCCCCATGTTTGAAATTTCCCAAGGGGTGCAGCCTCTTTTTAAAAATATAAAAAATCTAATTTTTGGCCCCACAGTATTTCTCCGCTTTTTCCTTCTGCATACCTCTTCCCTTTGCATTTGGGCCAGCTTGATTCTCGGGGAGACGTTTGGCGTGTTTGGATGATGGAAGGTAACCTAAAACCCAAGTATGAAATGATTTTTGGAGGGCAATCATTTGAAGAAAATTGTATCGAGGAACTGAACGGTGTCGATCAGTCGTAATTCTAGAACACCACCTCACCACGGAAAGTACAAGACTTGGGGGGTATATGCGAGACCAGACAAATCGGCTGACTCTTCCATTTACCATGTGTACAGGTTGTTGTTGTTATTGTTGTTGTTGTAGTTGTTGTCGTTGTTGTTGCTGTTGTTGCCATGTTTAGAGTTATTATTATTAATGTTTATTATTAGATATAACACGAGATTCCGCAGTTTTAAAACTGTCCTTGTTCGTTATATCAGTTTCAAATTGATATCGTTCAAAATATGTTTCATCTATGAATTATTATTTCGTGATAATAATAATAATAATAATAATAATAATAATAATAATAATAATAATAATAATAATAATAATAATAATAATAATGATAATAAAAATAATAGTAATCCTAATAATAATAATGATTATGATAATAATAAGAATAATGATAATAATAACAACAATAATAATAATAACGGCTATACATACAGCGCTATATACATGAGTATAATTTCGCTTTACACAATTATTACATTTACAAGCGCATACTAGTAGATTTGTTAAGGTAACATGCGGTCAATCGAGTGATATTCTTTTGTAGAAAGTTATGGCATCGACTTAAAATATATTGCATGTCACCATAATAAGCGGCGTATGGCTTCTGTAATGTGAAGACATCATAATAAGAACCAAACAAATATGGGTAGGTTTTACATGCACCACAATGAAGTAAATACAAAACATGCATGCATGATTATAATCATTGCGTAACCATAATCAAAGATTGTCTCCATTTCATATCGGGGAGGTATGGCGAAGAGACACGGGGAAAACACCTAATATATTTACCCATGCTTCTATCACGTAGATATTTTATCGGGGTAACTTATTTCATTGATCGTTATAGTCTGTGGGCCAGAGGGGTCTACCGGTGACCCCCCCTCTGATCCTCCGACTTGGGTGTCATTTTGTCCATTGACATGTCCAGTGTAAGAAACAAAATGTTAACAAGAAAAAAACTCATTTATACTATGTTTTTTTACTACTTTTTTGGAGGTATGTAAAAACAGCACTTTTTCATTTTTTGCTGCATTTCTTAGGGTTGGTGAAAATTGAGATTGCGTTAAGTGCTCTCATTTCATAATGGCTAAGTCTTTATCAACTAAACTTTGCAGATACATTTGTTTCCATAACCATAAGACACAGAAAAAGTTTCATGGTCAAAGTTGATTGGCTTCATATAATTATGACGTCATCAAATTTGCATATGAAAAATCACGGGAATTTCCGTAAACAAAACAGTCAAAAAAACAATGTTCTTAGTAAAGTTTATTTTTTTCACCATGATAATGATGATAATGAGCTTTAACTTATGATGTCTATTTCTGAAAGTATATTCAAATCAGAAATGCTATTATCCTTTGAATATAATGTACAAAAAGGTCATATTTTTATTACGTAATCACCATGCGTCATATGCAATTGTACGGCATATGATGGCCATGTTGTCTAGGGCGCAAGTGGGTACATATTGCTCCCTCTTTAATTTCTTTATTTAAGGACCAATCACTCTCATATTTGGCACATATGTAGAACTAGTATGGCTCTTCAGTTTGCAATAAGAAGAATTTCAAAAGGTCATCATATGAGGGCGCTATTTACTAAAATTTGATAAAATCATACAAAATCCTATAAATTCTGATAAAAGTGTATTTTTTTCTCTATCTGTCTAATTCCTATATACCACTTTATATTTTGTTTGCATTATTATGCAAATTCACTTTTCCTTAAATGAAATTTAAAACTGTTATATTGTATCTTATATGTTTTAGGGCCTAAATTAGGCATAACTCCATCTGAATTTTACCTTAAATGTTGAATAGGGATTCAATGCGCTACATACAAAAAATGTCAGATTATTCATTTAATAGTAATCCTTTGTATCTAGTCCTGAGTGAGATTTTCAATATTTGTATTATTCTTCTGTCTGGCATCACATTTTTTTTAGAGAACTGTTTACAGTTCATTATTTGATATACCTACCCTCCAAAAGTGACAGAAACTTCATGTGATAACTAGATGAGTACACAATGTATGCCTTTATGATTACCATGATGACAGAAAGTGGCGAATTAATTAAATACAAATTAAAGTTAACGTCCACATTGAAATATGTTTTAGATCATGAAAAGTTGTCTATAATTTAGAGGCACATGCATGGGAACGTCTGTGTGTGTAAAACTGTCCACTCCTTTTGCTACATTTGCGCTCTTATTTTTTACCAAAATAAACATACTTTGTCTCAATATCATAATAAACGGGATACTTTAATAGTATTTTTCATTAATCACTGACACCTCACAAATGATCTGCTAGCATGAAGGCCTGTGAAAGCATGGCTGTGGCAATAGCTGATGTCAGTTAGATTCCATATTTCATGTTTGTTTTTCTTCACTGTGAATAAATGGTATAAGTTAATACGGGTGACAAATAGTGTATACTTATATACATGTACCTCGAATTTCATCATGGAACTTAAGCATTACACTGTCTGTCTCATTTACTGTAGTGATCATATAAAATGACAAAGTATCACTATCTTTACGCCACAAAACTTCCTAAAGAATGATAAAAACAAATCAAGCATCTACCTTCTGTGCCATATATTTAAGCTTCTGAAGCGCTTGACCCTAAACCAGCACCATGCAATCACAGAAGAGCACCCCAAACTTGGGCAGGCTGGCTCCTGACCAATGTTATTAATCATGAGCTAAGTTATTAAATTGCCAAAGTCCATATAAGATGGCTTAAACTCAACTACTGCCTGCATATGGAACCGTAAGCCACTGGCTCATTCTTGACATGACACTTAACCAAACTACTGAAGCAAATTAAGCTGAAGACCTTTTAAATTGTAGTCAAGAGCACAAGAACAACAAAAAAGTAACCTCTGATATTCAGATCACACTCACTTCAATCCTAAACATACACCCATCAGCAACAAAGCATTACAGAACCAACTCCCTCCTTTGCCACAAGTTCAAGCTGTTCGAGCGACTAATTCTGACCCGCCTAAGGCAGTTGTAGAACCATCTCTGATGAAAGAGCAGGCAGGATTCCGGCCTGGGAAGTCTTGCACAAGACAACTGCTTATCCTTACCCAACACATAGAAAATGGTTTCCAGCAAGTGCCTTAACTGGAGCTGTGTTTGTAGACCTCTTAGCAGCTTATGCTACTCTCAACTACAGGCTCTGCACACACACACTGAATGTGAACAACATGCACCTGACCAACATGGTGAAGACCCTGATTGAAAACAGAGGCTTCTTCGTCGAGCTGTCTGAAAAGAAGAGTCGTTGGCTCAGGCAGAAGAATGGCCTCCCCCAAGGAAGCGTTATGGCCCAACTCTGTTCAACATACATGGGAGTAGATCTGTTATTGATACATATCCATCGGGGGGGGGGGGGGGGGGGGGATGATATATTTATTCATCCCTCCCTGATGAATAGGTATTACGTAAGTATCTACGCCCATGTCAACATCTATGTGAACGATCAACCTGTATCTGCCCTGAGACCAGAAGTTTCATTTTTGCAGACGACATGTGTATTACCACCAAAAGTGATGACTTCCCTAAGGCAGAAGCCACCTTATGTGAGGGACTTACCAACCTACCCTTGTACTACAAAGAGAACCATCTGAAGGCTAAATCAACTAAATCTCAAATATGCGCCTTTCATCTGAAGAACATGCATGCAAACCAGAAACTAAAGATCACTTGGAATGGGACTAGACTGAGACACTGTGATAGTGCTGTCTACATAGGGGTGATCTTTCAAAAGTACAAGGCCCATATCACCAAGCTCAAGGGGAAGGTCAGGTCCAGGAATGCCGCTCTAGGCAAACTGAGCACATCCAAATGGGGTGCAAACCCGACAACAATCAGATCTTCCGCTCTGGCTCTCTTTTTACTATGTTGCAGAATATGCCTGCACGGTTGTGGGAAAGCTTAGCACATGCAAAGAAGAACACAAGCTGCCGTTATATCACATGATGTATAAGACAAACGAGGACTGATAACATCTGGCATCGCACCCCCTGCCTGAAATAAGGAGGGCTGCTGCTAGCCAGAACGAACGACTGAGACAAACAGAGGACGAAGAACACCCACTCCATGACCACCCAATGCGTCCTCTGCGCTTTAAGTTACAGAAAAGCTTCATTTCATGATACGTTGAAGCCCTGGACTACATGTACAGCGTGTCTTCAACATGTTCAAGAAGGCTAAATCTATGGAAAAAGAGGCTGAGCTCTAGGACATGCCAGATAGCGTATGCTTTTTAAAATGGTTCTATCAGAGAAACGGTCAGCAGGATTTAACCAACCCTGGGTGACTTTGCGTTGCCTTAATAGGCTTTGGCAGGTGTGGGAAGATGCAAGCCAACATGTTGAACTGGGGATATATCAAAGGTGCAACAGAATGCGAGTGGGGTCAGGCCCCTCAGATCATGGACCACCTGCTTAGTTGTGATCTGGTACATGGAATGTGCACAATCCAAGATCTGACAGAGGCCAATTTGGGTTTGTTATAATGCTATGATTTCATATAAACATGATAAAGAGATAAAATAAACTTAAATGTTTGATTGGTCTGGCCAGGGGAGGGAAAGGGGAGGGGTATGCATGATGCAGGCTGTGAATTAAATAAACAAATCTCCGATTGAATTTTCGGATTAACGAGCCCTATTTTATTTTCAGACTAATGAACCTTCAGAATAACGAACCCGAGTTTTTTTTTCTCGGATAAACAAATCTTCAGAATAACGAACCCGATTTCGTTTTAGGAATAGCGAACGAATAACGAACGTTCGGAATAACTGAACCTTCGCAATAACGAACCTTCGGAATAACGGACTGTAACCGTTTATCCTTCGTGTAAAGTGTGTTTGCTCTGCCATCGTTTTCCACATAGTGGATGAAACAGTGAATCGATATCAACAATGTTGCCATATAGTGGCTTGTTAGGTCGTGATGCTTCCAGATCATTTAGGACTCTGAGAAAGGCCAAATTATATTGATCAGCTACAACTTTATCTTTACGACTCCCATGTGTCAATGACTAATGGAATGTATCCACTTAATTGCTCTAAAAAAATCTGATGTAAAATCCTGCATGATGAATATGAATATGAATAGTATGCTTCATCTTTATTTCAGAAAAAGAGTTGCAGAAGATACAAACAATTCTGTACACACAGACTTCCCGGCCTATAAGTTAGGTAAACTCTGTTTCCCTGGTAACTCCAAACTTATAAACATGAAGTTCCCTTTTTATCAAATGTGAACTTTTTTATTTAAAGACATGTTCACCCTTGTTAATGAGACGTAGTATGCTGTTCCCTTTTCTGACAAAAAGGATGGTACAAGCAAACAATTTTTTTCTTTTTAAATATGACTAGATGTATAATAGCCATTTTGTGTTTGTTATGTTTTTATTTGATATTCGTAAATAGATTAACAGGCCTTGTACGTAAAAAACATTATAATATGTATCGCAATGTATTTCTTAATTCACTTTCAAGGTCACATCCAGAGTTTTTGCCTTAATTAGCCCCTACAAAATATAAAATAGTATATATACATGTCCTTGAAAGTATAAACTTACAAACTAATGTAAGATAATCGAGTTGGCAACATAAAATCATCAGTTTGAGACAATAACTCATAATGAGGAGGGATCAAATAATGAACTTTCAATGAGACTTATTCATTTTTTCTCTTCTCAGAAAACAAATTATTCCAAAAATAATAATACAAAATATTGAAAAACGAGTTTCTGGCAAGATGTCCTCAGACATTTTGTCTTTATTTGATCGTAATAAATATGATATCGGAAATCTCACTCAGGACTAGCATCATAGAGTTAGGTTTAAATAAATACTATAATCGAAATAGTTTGTAAGTATATAGCGCAGCTGTATTCCCTACTTCAATTTTTAAGGTAACATTTAGATGGAGTTATGCCTAATTTATGCCCTAAAACGTATAAAAATACAACATAACAGTCTTTAATGTCATCCTAGGAAAAGAGAATTTGCATAATAATGTGAACGAAATATCAAGTTGTCTATACAAATCAGACAAATAGTGAAAAAAGCGTCATTATATTGGAAACTATGGGATTTTTTATGTTTTTATCAAATGTTAGTAAATAGCGCCCTCATATGATGACCTTTTGAGATTCTACTTATTGCAAACTGAAGAGCCATACTAGTTCTACATAAGTGCCAAATAATAGAGTGATTGGTCCTTAAATAAAGAAATTAAAGAGGGAGCAATATGTACCCACTTGCGCCCTAGACAACATGGCCATCATATGCCTTACAATTGCATATATGACGCATGGTGATTACGTAATAAAAATATGACCTTTTTGTACATTATATTCAAAGGATAATAGCATTTCTGATTTGAATATACTTTCAGAAATAGACATCATAAGTTAAAGCTCATTATCATCATTCTCATGGTGAAAATAATAAACTGTACTAATTAACATTGTTTTTTTGACCGTTTTGTTTACGGAAATTCCCGTGATTTTTCATATGCAAATTTGATGACGTCATAATTATATGAAGCCAATCAACTTTGACCATGAAACTTTTTCTGTGTCTTATGGTTATGTAAACAAATGTATCTGCAAAGTTTAGTTGATAAAAACTTAGCCATTATGAAATGAGAGCACTTAACGCAATCTCAATTTTCACCAACCCTAAAAAATGCAGCAAAAAATGAAAAAGTGCTGTTTTTACATACCTCAAAAAAAGTAGTAAAAAAACATAGTATAAATGAGTTTTTTTCTTGTTAACATTTTGTTTGTAACACTGGACATGTCAATGGACAAAATGACACCCAAGTCGGAGGATCAGAGGGGGGGTCACCGGTAGACCCCTCTGGCCCACAGACTATTATTCTGCTTTGCTTTGATTCCCCTCCGTTCTTTTTTGTGTTTTTATTTTACACATCGCTTATTGTGCCATGGCGTTGAATCAGTTGATGATTTATACAAACATCAGGGCACGGCCTCGCTGGTAGCATTGTCGGCCGCTGCATGACATCAAGATTGTTCTTTTCTCAGCATCTTGATCTAATTACGAGAATACCTCAGGTATCGGGTGGCGAATCGCAAAGGGCGAAATCTCTTACCAAGTTGATTTTGTTCCCGATACATGTCTCTTTGTACACAGTGCAAAATGCGCGGGAAAAAATAAAGAGTAAACGTATTGATCTTTCGCACGCAACCAAGAATTCCAAGCTATGAAATAATCATTGTCTATCTAGTTAAAACGTCACGTTCTTCCGTTACTAAATTTCCCCCAAAATTTGTTTCATCTATTCAGTAAACAGGCTAGTGAAGCTACTATCGTAAATATCGATCCTATATTATTCAATTATGGATCGCGATACCGGTTTGTGTGCTTTGTTCAGTGCTATCTTATCTCTATCTATGCTGATCCTCATATCTTAACTTTTTTGTGAGAGTCCTGTTTTACTTTTTAAGTGAATTGTATAATTATTCTAGTTGAAATTGGACTTGGGGAAATTCCGATTCGTGTTGTTTGGTAAAGACAGCCAAACGACTGAGGGGATCGGATCGGAATATCACGTGACTCCAGGCACAGTTATTTTATTTTTACGCCATCTTTATTTTTGGTGCCAAAATCGACAAAAATGTGCGCGTTCAACGATATGGTTGTTTTTTATATTTACTTTCGTTTAGCGGTATCGCGTTTCATCGCTATCGACGAGTGCTCGCAAATTTGTAAATCGATGAAGATTTCATGAGAGTGTGATGATCGACCGTTTGAAAGCCAAATCATGCATGAACACCAACACAATGAGAACACGGACATTTAAACTATCCTAACGGAACTCAGATATCTTTCCAAAAAATGGGGAAATTACATAATAATTATAGGCATATAGAACGATTCGGGTGGTGGTCCAATAAACCTCCTCTCTGGCACTATCTAGTTACATGACTACACATACGTGACGTGTGATTATGTTTGTTATATTGATAAAATGTGTTTTCTAAATAAATGCGAATTAATTAACCTTCTCTTGAAATAAATGTTAAATAGATTTCAATTTGATTTACGGTAATGTAGTGACAAGTTATCAGGTAGATGAACAAAATATATATTGTGTTTACAAAACCGACAAATAGCAGTCGCAGACCAAAAATCGTTCATTGTGTCAACGGTTGTTCCACTGCCTCTAAAACAAAGTCAGTCAGTTGTCTAAAAGTAAAATAAATGTAGAGTTGATTATTTCTGAATATGGTTCTTGGTGACATACACGTGACCAGAATACACTCACTTGCACATACATGTACACATAAACACATACTCACGTACGCACGCATACAAGTACATTAACGGGCAAAGGCACATACATGGGCAAACGTGGAACATAATACATTAATTGGGCTAAAACAAGCCAGCTGCTGTACAAACCAGCCACAATACGTGTTTTCTCTCGTCTGTCTGACATCTAGTCGAAAGGAGGCATACAAAAAACGAACAAACTTACTGACAAACAAATACATAAATACATGCACACAAAATAAACATACAAGTGATCTGGTCTAGTGGTCAGAGCTTTGCTTTCTGTTATAGCACGACTAATCAGCCCGGGTTCGAACCAAGGCTGCGTCTCTCGGATGGTGGCGATAAAAGGCGGTCCCATATAATATACATAGTTGCAGTGAATGCGTCTTTAAATTCCAAATATATTACAATTACAAGCATTGACTATATTACGTACCGTCTTTGTTCATGCCAGCCTCCAGACATTTCTTGAGTCGACACGCCTGGCATTGGTTCCGGTGAGCCTTGTCCACAAGACACCGCCCTGTCCCAGCCTGACACCTAGTCGTGACAACAACAAAAAGCAAACAAATAGACAAACAAAAAAACACAATCAAATGTTGCTTGTAACATGTATAACTTATGTACGAATTGTTTTCAATATATAAAATAATAATAATATAAATTGTGTATAGATACCGCATACACAATAATCACGAGATGTGCCAAAGTGGTTACCAAGGTGAAAACCCGATGTAACATCAAACAAAAATCCTATTCACACTAAACTGAAGATGAAAATAAAAAAGTAATCAAAAAGTATTTTGAAATGTCTTCTTCTAATTGTTGAAAACAACGAGAAGGTCATAACATTCCTTTTCCCCGCTGCAAGATAGACTTGCAGTCTCTTCTATGTTTCATGGTGGGTGTTTCCAACTTCAGATGGGAGTTTAATTGAATATTTCATTTAAAGGGGTAGTTCAGTTTTGGTATAGAGGGTGCTGCACGAAATAATAAAACAATTTAGATAATGAAAAACTGAGTGAAAATTTTGAAAGAGCATACAATTTTAATGGCAGAATAAACTTTATTTGATCAAAATCGGTTCAGAAACGGCTTAAATATCTATAAATATATCCGATCGGAATCAATCTGGGCCCCAGATTTATTCGATTTTTTTTTTAATTAAAAAAATGCTTACACTTTTTCAAAAATTTTCAAAAGAGGTTTTTTAATAGTTGCTGATGATCTCTCTATTTAATCATTATTTCAACAAAACATCACATGCATAATTTTTTATGAAAATGGTTGAAACCAATGCTTTCTTAGAGAGCGCCCTCTTGTGTTTTAATGGCTCTTTTTTTAATGATGACAGGCTTTTTTACTTAGTCGTTTGTAATTTTATATACCTTTCGAGCATGGTGGAGTTATAACTATTAGTTCGTAATGTTATTGTGCAGGTTTTGGTTACTAAAGCTCAGCCTTACCAAAACTGTACTACCCCTTTAACACTTTAATTACACGAATACTTAATTATAATCTTTGATTACTCAAAGAAATTTTAATTTTTCTTTTATTCACGAGAGCGATAAAGAGAGTCTTGATAAATACCTATAGACGAGTTTTCTGCGAACGCTTCTCTTGAAGAAGCCACTGCAGCCGTTACAGGCGTAGATGCCGTAGTGCTTCCCGCTCGAGACATCGCCGCACACTGAACATGTCAGGCCGGTACACACCCGCTTCATAGCTGTAGCAAACAAAAAAACAGGAGAGAAGACTTGTTGATTAGTAAGTTAGTTCTGGTTGAGACTCTACCGGAGTTCGAACCCATAACCTCCGTGTTGTGCGCTGGACGCTCTGCCACTGAACCACCATCGATGCATCACCACACACTGATATGTCGGGCAAGTGCATACCCGCTTCATAGCTATAGCAAAAAAACAAGGAGTTAATTGATAACGTATTGTTGGTTCTTACCTTATATACCGGGGTTCGAACCTACGGCAGACACAGTTGGGCAGGTCTATTGCCTTATTGGAAGTGCCATGCACCGATACGAAATATCAATAGGGTATATGTATGATTAAATTAGTAATGTTTTAATAAAACACGCTAAATGGGATTTTAAAATGCGTCGATAATCGTACTAGTTTGATAAAATGACTGTGAATTTACTTTTGAAATGAATAATAAACAAATCAATATAATTAGAGTTCCAACCTACCAATGTCATTCGATAGAAGATATAAATCACAAGGTAGTGGTTCTTATGATTTTGTTGTGAAGAAAGTAAATTATCATAAGGTAGTAACTCGGAGTGACGCATGACACGACTTTAATATACGCCTAGGCCTACATGTAACATTGCATGGGCGAGTCCGATCAAACTAGACAACACAATTAAAAGAATATTGATAGTATCACGTTGATGGAGAAAGGTGTATCAGATAGAAATTGGGAAGGTAAAGAGAAAAGAACAAAACATTGTTAAAGCTAACCCGCTTTATTTAGGACGATAACAAGGAGGTGTGTGAACAAATTATATATATTATTAAGAAAATAGGCCTGTGGGAAAAGTTTTAAATAGCCTACGTGTTCTGGAGATTACCAACAATGGTTGAAACAAAATCTATTATAATTGGGTGAAATGCAGAATACTGCGAGTGTTCTTTTGTTGTGCATTAGTGGACTACCAAAAAAACAGTCTCGTTTAAAAATTATGAATACATTTTACTTCCATCAAAAATAATTGTTGATTTATATAATTATCTTTAATAGGCATTCTGTTTTGGGTGTATAATAGTATGAGCTATTACTTAGGTAAATGTATTTGTAAATAGGCTATTGTGATTTTTCGCTTCCATAACATTGTTTAATCGCCGCAAGTTATTTAGGATTTGTCATAACCATAAAATGTTAGAAATCAATTTATGTCTGGTCAGTTTACTTGGTGATGAAGAGCTGCTTGATGATTTCTTATCTTTCGGTATTTTCGAGTATTGAACATGTTTTGTTTTTTTATAGAAAAGTACTCAAATCAATATTTCTAGGACATTGTGGCTCACAGGTTAGAACACCGATCCAGCAGTCTGAAGGTCTAGAGTGCGATTCCCGACGAAGCCCGATTTACTATATGTTAATTTCATAAAATAATTCAGATTATTTAAGGTTATTTTGTCTATGTTTTATCCCGGAGAAGCCCCATTTTCTTTGCTCATTTTTTCACTTATGATTAGTGTAAACTTCTGGTCAGTTTCCCTATGTTTAAAATGATCAATACTTGTTGTTAGACCCTGTAGAACCTTGATATCTCTTTAATTTTATATATCAGATATGTCAAATTATAAACCATTTTGTGGTTATACTATAATTTAGGCTTTAATTAGTGAAAAACCCCGGAAAGTTTGTGGATTGATAAGTATCTATATGACTGTGTTTTTGTGGGTTTCTAAAATGGCTATTGGTTTATTTACTGTCACGTTGCCGACTACTCTATCCTTTCGCTTTTTATTATAATTGAAATTCAGATACACCATCTCTCCCGATAGTTAACAAGGGGACATTCATATTTGTAATCTAGAGTAGGACTAATGGGTTTGAACATGTTTTTGATATTTAATGATTACCACTTTGGCTGCAAGTAAATTGCCACCCTGTCTACATCTCTGTCATATAGAACTGCGATATTATATGCTGGTATATGAACACCAAGAGAATACATGAGATGAATGATAAAATCGGAGATAATTTATTAGTATATCGCTTTTTGCTTGAACTCATTATCTACCTGGATTAAGGCAGCCGGGGGCTAACTGACGTAATTTTCTGTATAGTTATTAATTTATTATTCCGTCAACAACTGATCTAATATTCTATGATAAACATTATGATTTTCAGAGCTTGACGTATAATGTGACAGTTTAATTCGGGCATCTCAAGATTTTAGACGATCGAAAATCCTGTCATTTTCGTCTCTGACATTAGCGGATTTATAGTCAGAATTTGAAGATTTATATATCTTCTGCCTGTCATACATGGTATGCGTGTCATTTATGGATTAGCACACAATCCCTTGGCTCGCCCCTCGCGACTTTACCAACAAGAATTTACCCCCAAATAAGTGGCAGTATTATCACAAATCCAAATCTCTGATTTAAGTTGTCATGCGCGGATGAGGGGCAACTTTGCCAATTCGATCTTCATCTTCTTCATGGGTTCATTTGTGAGAACTTAGCCAGCAGATACGCGGGATTAGAGCAATACCCTTTTCTTAATTTATTTGAGATTAGTATTGAAATTGGACTGGGTACTTCCCCCTTGGTTTCCACCGTTAATCCAAACTCCATTTCTGCAAGACCAACAAATCTCTCGATAAGAAACTATTTATCCCCCTAAAAGTTGTTACAAGGCACATACACATCTTTGTGTTTGTGCATCTTTTTTTAAACCTGTAATGTTATGTTGTAGTTGTAATTTAATCAGTTTTATTCATTTTGTTTGTTGTTTTTAATGCAGAATGTGGAAATAAAAGAAATAAGATAAAATAAATGTCCCATCAAACACATTGATGAACTAATACTGTCAGAGGCAAGTATTATCCTATAAGGTTCAAAGTAACTTCCCATTAAACACATTGTAATAAAAGCGTGAAAGGCAAGTAAAATAGATCTGTAATATAAAAAGAGAAGAAGTAACCATTCAACACACCATAGACAGTAGGGTCCATGAACACACTGAACTATTAAAGATTGTTGCTGGAAAGTGCATTCATACCATGACGGTATAATTGGCGGGGAAATCTCCCGAACCAGCCCCGAATAAACGCCCGGAGAGAGCAGATGTGAAAATAGGGGGAAGCAATGTTATGGCTTGGTCCGTTGTAGTCGCACTCTGCAAAGTGCGCCAGTCGTTTGATGGTATGACACATTGAAACGGCGGTGACTTTCTAATATAATAATATGTATCCTGAAAATACATTATTTTAACTTTGAAGTTGCAAAGTGAATTGGTCTATGCGGTATTGCCATGCCACTCATAAGCCCTACGGTATCGTTTTCTAGCAAACGGTCTTTGTTTTCTATTTTATTAATGATGCGTCATATTTCATATATATAAGCACAACAAAAAACGCATACTCTATATACAATGATGATGCAAATCTTATAATAATGCTACAACGTCCTTAACATGTTTTAAGACAAATTGAACACATGTTTATTTTATGCAACTCATCTTTATTCAAGGAAGACGTTTTACTGTCGGTAATTAAACAAAAAAATCATAGGGTTCAAATCACACGTGACATAACTATAAGCCTTTTTAATTCGATGGTTGTCATTACGTTTCGTTTTACAAAATGCACCGTAAAATTGGTACAGTGAAATAGCGTTTCATATGAGAAAACTTGGGACATTATTGGTAGGGATGGTGTTA
This sequence comes from Echinarachnius parma, assembly GCA_037951105.1. NCBI lineage: Eukaryota > Metazoa > Echinodermata > Echinoidea > Clypeasteroida > Echinarachniidae > Echinarachnius > Echinarachnius parma. Next base: position 211,819 of record JBAMJV010001532.1, on the reverse strand, counting down.
ATCATAACATTTCATGAGACCCGCTTTCGACTTGCAGACTTGATAACTTGACATAAGTAAAACAAAAATGTAAAACAAACATGGGCACTAGTAAAATATAATTTCATACCGCCGTTGCTGGAAGGGTGGAACTCTTAATCATAACTTAGTGATGAGACCCGCTTTTGGGGCATTATCCTGCGACCCATGGCACCTGTTCCCGCAGGCTCCGTCCCGCCTCACAAAATGAACCATAATTTTAAATATAAGCTAGCCCCCTCCGCCTACCCTAAACCCCAAACAAAACACGTCCCACTCTTTACAATTGTTATACAATATCCGTAATTAGTTTATCCTTTATATCCTCAAAATAACTCACCAGAGTCACAATGTCATCATCCCTCCCAAATTGCCCTCAACTTTTGAGATTTTCTGAAATCAACTTCCCGACCTCTGCAATGATTAACACTTCAATTCCTTACACAAACTAATGATACTCATTTCAGTTGAAATGTCTCCTCCACTTTAATGATGCCCTTAATTTAAACATAATATTGATAATGTGTGAATGAATACCCCGTGTATTTGACCAAACGGTATATTATAGGCTAACACCACAGTTCTACCCATCTAACCCACTATTTTGATAACGATACAGTCCCGAATCGTTTCCTTTGTATTAATAGCAAATTCTTTTTTACATCATTTACATAGTGTTTCTGTAATTTCGTTGCATCCTTAAAGAGCTCTCTTCATGGTTCAGCTTCTAGAATGTTTTTACTAATTTCACACTTTTCCTTTTATTATATAATGTTTTCCCACATAACAACAAAATGGCGCAAATCGCTACAAATATATACACGTTCACCCTCAATGGTATCCTTGTCCACTGGTGAACATAATTACGGCGTTATGTATATCAAGGGGGTATATACATGGGCCAAGCATTATCTCTTCAAGGGTCTACATTGTATTTTGTATTTCCCCTGCATGCACTGTTAAAACGCTGTGTAAACAAATTCAACAACTTGTTGAACATTTTCAACAACCGCTGTTTAACATATGAACCATCCAACTCTTGTTGAAAACATTCAACAACCCCAGTTGTTTAAAGTTTACACAACTGTTGTTTTAATTTTGTCTACAACCGTTGTTTAGAATACATTTTAAACAACCCTGTTGTTGAAATAGCAGATACAAAAATGATTGTACTATAAAACGGTAAAGTCGGAATCGAACCGGGGATCTTTGGGTTATAAGACTAACACACTACCATAATATGCGCTAACTCATTTCGCTTGGTTTGCGGTGGGACAAAAGGGGTTTTGTTGCGATGATTTCGCGGTCGAAACTATCACGTGATTTAACACGTTTCAACAACACTTGAACAATGGCCGCTTTACACAACCCTTCTTTCTACAACTAATCATGCTACACTTGAAGTTGTATAAAAAGATTCAACAACCATTTTTAAAACACCTTTTTTTACACAGCGTTTTAACAGTGTGCACCTCCCGACCCACCCTCTATTAGTATCATCAGGGAGGTGGTAGTTCACTACCCCTCTCTCTTCTTCTTCTTGTTCTGGTATAATTATATAATTATATATTCTGCAATATAATATTTTTATCCTGCAACCATGTGAAAAAGAAAAAATCCATTAATTTGGACAATAAAATCAATTCAAATCAAATCCAAATCAAAGAGGAAGCCCCTCTAGGACTAATAAGCCGCTATGGATCGATATATCCCGCCACTTAACAAAACGTGTCTTTCACACACTTAGCTCCGTCGACTCTTAATTTAATTGTCAGTTCTTGCAATTGTGCCAATGGTAAATAAAGCACTCTTTATTTATCTCCCCGTATAGCTTTTCGTTCGTGTTAAATTAGTTCCGTTGCAATCAATCGCTGCTATTTGCCCTCTTCCTCCTGTTGCACGTGATATGACGTTTTATCGCTTTTTGACCGCGCGTCTGTTTCCAAGACATCGTCAGTGTCATTTTCATTACCTCCCTTTTTCCATTTTTACTCCACCCTTGCTTCGTTAACTTATCAGCGTTTCATTCATGACAAACAATATCATCATTATTAGCTAGTCGAACCATGTGCCCCGGGGCAGCGCAATATTATCCGATATTGTCATGATCGTATGCCGCACGCAAACATTGAAAGAAAGGACACAACATAGGAAAAAATCTCCCCTCTATCGATCGACTGTGGCAACTGAAGGAGGATAAACATTTGGCCGTGCTGTGGCAATATCGCCGGGTCGTTGGGCTATCAGCATGATCGGAGAGAAGGGTAATTTGTTCAGCTTGGCTGGGTGTATTCCCCGACTCGTTCACTCGGTGACCGCGGCAGCGCGCAGCCGGGCCAATCTCTCCCCGAACCTCAGGCACGATGGCCCGTCAACTCAACGTCACGCACCCGTCGTGCGGCTCATGAAACCCTCCCAGCCAACCGGCCAGTCTTTATTCTACGTGCCCGTTCCCGACTTCCGGCTTTGACAACTTGTATGTCAAACTCAGAAGAATCAAACGGAAACGTCTACATCTGTATAAACAGGTCGCTCTTCTCGGCCCGCCTTAAACGAAAAGGGAGATGACAAAAGACTACTGTCCTGATTTCCCTCCGTTCACCCTTTTCACTTTTTTGATCATACATGCCTTTTACAGACTTCAAATGTGAGTGTCACTCTTGGGAGATATTTGTCAACTTGTCATCCTTCTTCTTGTTTTCTTCTTTGTTTTGATTTAATTTTCCGATCGTGCCTGTCGCCAACACACCAGCAAGGCTCGCTAGACACCCGACAGTAACAATTATTATATCGATGCCTTTGACGGTTCGCTCTCTCCTCTACTTGTACACGCCACTCGCAAGCTCTTTTCGCTCGCCTTTTCCTATTTTATCCCGCACGTTTGATACGCCTGACTCTTAGTTATGATGATCCACTTGACATCAATTGACACCGGTTAAACAAGGAAGGTTGTCACAGCTTTCCCTCCATAGATTATTCGACCCGACACTTGCACTTGTTTACCCCCCCCCCCCCCCCCCCCCCCCCATCCCTCTCCCACCCCACCCCAACATGCTTTCCCTGCATGGTCTATTCGTGCCGACTCTTGCACCTGTGCCCCCTCCCCCACGAAAACCCCCAGGAAGCCAGATCCCTCTCAGCCGAAGATGTCAGCCGCATATTATATATTATGATGATATCTCCTATAGTTTTCTCTCTTGGCCGATGCAACAATCATTCTCTGCTCGGGCCATACCCCGGTGCAAGAGTCAACAATCCTCGGGGGATACGAACAAATAATTACCATGAAAGGAACTATAGGGATAATGAATATAAAACTAATTAACAAAAAGAAGAAGAAAAAAAAAATATATACGTTCGCGCGCGCCTTCAATAGCTTAGTTTTAGCATTGGTTTTTACCAATACAATCCACGTCATCTGGCCGATCTATGAACATGAAATAATACTATGAGATCATGCACTAACACGGGGTGAAGAGGGTGGCATGAAGAGGATGGAAGGTTGTTGGTAAAGGACATTAAGGCGGTTTATTGGCTGTCAATGTCCAAGTCGAGTGTTTGGTCATCTACCTCGAGTGTGCTTTGAGGGGGGATCTTGAGAACGATATGTCGGTTGATAAAATTGCCATCTTGACAGTCATAATATTATGTCCGAAATCAAAATTATAGATAAAAAAAGGATAATATATGTTGCATTTTTTAAATAAAGCTCTGAAACTTCAGTTATAAACAGTTATTTTGGTTTATATACTCCCCTTTATTTCATTATCAGTTTAGCATTCATCAGATGTATATTAATATAAATAACTAAACAAAAAAGATAATACTTTATTGGAAAACATATTTCTATATATCATTGCTTCCTTCTTCTTCTTCTTCTTCTTCTTCTTCTTCTTCTTCTTCTTCTTCTTCTTCTTCTTCTTCTTCTTCTTCTTCTTCTTCTTCTTCTTCTTCTTCTTCTTCTTCTTCTTTTTCTTCTCTCCGCCCCCTTCTTTTTCACTCCTTCTCTCTATCTCCAATCTCTTCTTCTATTTTCGTATCTATCTATCTATCTATCTATCTATCTATCTATCTATCTATCTATCTATCTATCTATCTATCTATCTATCTATCTATATATATTTATCTATCTATCTATCTATCTATCTATCTATCTATCTATCTATCTATCTATCTATCTATCTATCTATCTATCTATCTATCTATATATATTTATCTATCTATCTATTCCTCTTCTCCTATCCCATCTTTTATACTTTCTAACACAGGTACTCGAAATGAAATCGCGCGGAAATAAGATAATACATCTCACATGTATATTACAAGTTGTTGCTACAATTGATCTTCCATCGCATAACATGTGTTTCCTTGCCCCAATTTTCACAGATTTGTTACGAGAAATATTGTCTCATTACCATCCAATCGTATCTTAAAGGGATCTAGTAACTTTGTTGAGATGTGCAAAAACTGATGAATGGTTGATGCAATGTATACTGTTGTTATCTCATTATGTCCTCAGGGTATTGTGTGAAAATTTCAGGTCAAATGGACAATGTATGGCCAAGTAATGAGCGAAAATGCAAAGTGATATTGGGTGATATTCACCAACTCACTGCATTCACTTTGTACAGGGATGAAAATCTCGCCCGGAGATTTTCTTATCTAAATACTTCAATCATACATATCTTTGTAATGAAAGGGAAATTTGAAAAACCGAAAGCTGTCCCATGATTTTATTGTTAATACGAATACAACAAGGTATAAAGGAACCGCTAGAATTACAATTTTATTTTGAGGATTTGGACAATGTTACTAAGTCCCTTTAAGAGGACAAAATCGATCATATCATACGCCATAAAACGTGTACTTTTAATGAATGACATAACATTTCCCACCACGGATCGACTTTTGTCCAAATGTCGCTTGCGGTAATACGCAATACAAAGCGGTAATCTTCCGCGTCACCCCACCCTTTATGCAGCAATCAAAACACAAAATCTTTAATATGTTAAACGAGTGACATGTTATCGCTGTGCTATAGTATAGAAAGGGGGAATATTTCAATTAAATGCGGAAATATATGAGAATACAATGTTTATTAATATTCTAGCATTTGATTGCTATTTAAACGCGTGACATGACATTGATTTTCTCCAGTCGACATGGTCGAGATAAAATGGTAACAAAATAGACACATGACGTACGATGATTCATAGGAAAAATCCATATAAAATATGTTGCACTATAGCTAATATCAAACAAAAAACAATAAGGGCGTTTAAAGAATATTTCTAATTTACCATTGCAGTATGATTGTTGACCATGTGATGGGCTATTTCATCGAAAGAAAAGGAAACACAAGCAACATGACCACCTGAAATAACATGAGTATCTTTGAGAAATGTTCTTGCACTTACTGCATTATTACAAAAACTTGAATGGTATATCTTATGAAATAAAAACAAAGCATGTAGAATATAATTAACATTAATATATTCCGAAGGCACGTTTCTTAGTTTTATATTATATTATTATATTTCTTTCACATAAAACAAATTTATATACACAGTGTCGAATCAAGGCGTCAATGTCAGTGTAATTTATAAAGAATCGAAAGTAAAAACAAACAAACAAAAAGTAAACATCACCATAAAACGCGTGTTCTTATTTAAATATTTACATGAACAAACTATAATAATCTCGAATGTGGATTAATGTTGACATCGAACAAAAACCAAAGACATCTTATACTTTCGATTTATAAAAACATTAATTATTTTTAGCAAATATTATTCATTTCAAGGATCACCTTCTATAATTGTATATTTACATGATTTGATTTAATCTCCCCGTTCTTCTCTAAGAGACGGGAGCAAAGTTGGCCTGTTATAACAAGAAAAGTGGCATTATTTCAAATGATTGATATTTTCATCTCGATTTGATCCTGAGCATAATTCCCCGTGCTCGCTTTGAGAGGTTGATATGCGGCGCTAATCACGCATCAACGGGGAAACACTGGGGGAGAGACAGGGGTTAAAGGCATAGTACAGTTTTGAACCAAACAAATTTTATTAATTAAAACTTGCAAATTACCATTAAAAACTAACAGTTATAGTTCATTGATGCTTGAAACATATAATATACGAGGTTAAAGTGACCCATTAGCTTTGCAAACATTCAACCCAAACCCCTTGGATGTTTCACACTTCTCTATAGTATTGTACCCGGTTGTTTGGCTTATTCATTGTAACGAACATACGAATGAAATGTCTTCTGATTTGTTCAAATGTAGATTTAATTTTAAAGCTTCTGTAGACGCTTTTGACTCCGGCAAATACTAGATCAGCCCTCAGTGCATATATAGCAGCCCTTAATAGTCAATGTTATTTCTCGTTCATGTTGGCATATTAGGTGAGCGGGTAGGAGGCCAACGTTCTCTCAATAAACATGATGAATGCAACCCGCTGGATTAAAGCAACATCGTACCTCATTTTAAAGGAACATTTCCGATTGTGTTAAAATGACCCTAATTAACCAAAGTGACCCGATTTGATATAATGTATACGTATAAAACGTCCACTCTTTGAATATCTTCGTACCTCGTGCTCTATGTATCCCCAACGTAACCCATACTAATTATTGTGTTAAAGGGATAGTTGAGTTCTGGTAGAGAGAGTACAGTTTTAGTCAAACTGAATTTTAGTAACCAAAACCTGCACCATTATATTACAAACTTATAGTTATAACTCCACCATGCTCAAAAGGAATACAAAAATTACAAACGACTAAGTAAAAAGCCTGTTATCATTAAAAAAGAGCTGCTCAAACTAAAGAGGGCGCTTTCAAAAAATGCATTTCTTTGAACCATTTTAAATAAAATATTGTGCATGTGATGTTTTGTTGAAATAGTGATTAGATTGATATAATCAACAACTATCTAAAAACCTCTTTTGAAATTTTTTGAAAAGAGGAAGCATTTTAAAACGAATTTTAACGGCTGGTTCAAAATTATCGAATACTCGTGGGGCCCCACATTTATTACAAATGGTTATGTTTATGGATATTTCAGCCGTTTCTGAACCGATTTTGATCAAATAAAGTTTATTCTGCCATTACAATTATATGCTCTTTCAAATTTGACACTCAGTTTTTCATTATCTCACCAAAAAAAAATTTTGTGTAGCGCCCTCTCTACCAAAACTCAACTATCCCTTTAAGTATAAAACAGCTAGTAGGGAGCCTACTCTGACTCTCTGAACGGCATCATTTGTTGCAAGGTTGATTTTCACAACAACATCATGCTTTGCTTTTCATCTTTAGCTTTGCTTGTCACTGAATCTGTCGCTCTGTTTATATTCATTGCTAGTTTCTTTCAGCTTTCGCAACAAATCCGGGTCTTAAGTCTATCAAATTAGTTTTTGAGATTATGAGCTTGTTATAGACGAAGTTCAATTTGCATTGTAATTGATCTTCCAGACTGTTCTGAAGAATAACAATATTTATGTATGGAGATTGAAAATTGCGTTTTTGATCCTTCGCAAATTGCAGCAAAAATCTGATCTCCGTCGTTCTTGGACATGGTTGTAATTCCTATTTTTAAAAAGACGATACAGAAACACGGGAAAGAGACGCCAAAAAACAATAAACAAGATTAACGGAAGCAAATAGATTTCATGAAATAAAATAAACACATTTTACGCAAGTCTTTTGGGGAAAAATAATAATGTTCACACTGCATATATGAAATTGTTTTGATATAGCAACACTCATTATAATGCTAATCAAGTGATATAAATAATTTTAAAAATGATAATAATAATATTCATGGTGATGATAATAGTACAATACTTTGTTCCAATTAGTAATAATTTAATCGCGTAATAAAATATATTAATCAATGACGACTCACATCGAAAACTTGTATTTTGTATAAAATCATGATAAACCATATGAATTGCTCTGTCAACATAATTGTAGCACCATAAAAGAAAACAGCATCCAATAATTATTATTCATCTCAGATACGCCATTTTCATTATTAAATTGACCATGTATGTATATAAGAAGGTTTGTAAGTCTTGGTACGGTATACAGGGAATACTTTTATTATAGCACAGTTTAATAATAACATGTATGTTGAAATGACTGTTCATGCACATATCAATACTACAATGGACGTCCTCACATACGGTGTAAAGGAGAACACAACCAGAAGACAGGCGAATAAAGAAACAGTAAAAAACACATAAATAAATAAAGTTATGTTGCATGGTTTAGAAAATGTAGCAAGGAAAAGAATATTTTTGCAAAGGTGTGGATTTTTAATCGGTCTTCCTGTAAATTAAAGAGTAAAATAACGATACTATATTGGTAATCAATATACCAAAATGAAATGAAGGAGAAGAAGAAGAAGAGCAGGCAGAAGAAAAAGATAATGTTTTATTTGGCAAAGAAATAAACTTTATTTACAAATTATAAATCAAAGTCAAGGGTTAAAATTACATAATATAACAGATAATGTTTGTATAAAATGATTAAACGATAAGAAGAAGAAGAAGAAGAAGAAGAAGAAGAAGAAGAAGAAGAAGAAGAAGAAGAAGAAGAAGAAGAAGAAGAAGAAATGGGTTCATAGTCATTGCGATTATCGCTTAAATTTCGGTTAAATTGTGAAAGGGATATCATATCCCTTTAACAATTTAACCGAAATCGCTCTTGCGCAGTTAATCTAGAATTCAGAATTCCTAAGCGGTTATTATTAATTGATGCAAATGCTAAAATAAGAGTATATAAATAAGATAAGATTTTGTTTTATATCATCCATACTTTGTCCATCCAATAGACCTCGAGCCACACAGAGTGTCAGTGTAATTATAGTAAGTGAAGAGGATGCGTGAAATTGTGAAATTATAGACAGATATACCACTACTTACCGGATTCTCCCGCCGACGGTTCCCGCGACATAGCTAGGCTTACTGGGCCCACTTTCAGCTGCTCTCCATTCACGCCGTTCAGTACGTCCATTGCTTGCAGTCCCACCGCCGTCAGACTCGAATACAAGTTCATCAAAAACTATTTGTTCACAAACTCGACACAAGTCTTTAATTTTCTTCAGATTTTGTAATGATGTCTTGACCGCTATTAGTGTGAGGAAATCGCCAAATGTTGTAGTGATAAACATGTAATATGAAGTCACTTTCCGTAATGTTTGTATTTCGTTAAAATGATAATTCTCAAAAAGTATTTCGCATCTTTCCGACTATTATTTTAGAATCATAGAATTACTTAACGGGAATATCAAATCTTATTTTGTGAAAGAACCAAGTTTCGGGTATGATGACAGGTTGGTCTGTTTTTGCTATTTTGTGGTATGCCTATAATAATCAGTTACAGAGTGGTCAAGTCGAGGTCTGGTTTAATACTTGGACTATAGGATCAGTTTTATCACATTCAACCGTGCCAGTTCCAATTGTAATGCGAGTTCTGTTTTAAAAAAAGAAAGAAAGAAAGGGTAAAGAGTTATAAAGCAATATATTCATTGAAACAGAATTGATAGGTTAAAGTAATCCATTATACTTAAAGGGATAGTTGAGTTCTGGTAAGGAGAGTACAGTTTCAGTGAAACTTAATTTTAGTAACCAAAACCTGCATCATTACATTACAAACTAATAGTTATAACTAGAAAGGAAAACAAAATTACAAATGACGTAGTAAAGATCATGCTATCATTCAAAAAGAGCCGTTAAAACGTAAGAGGGCGCTCTCTAAACACTCATCGGTTTCAACCATTTTGAATAAAATATTGTGCATGTGATGCTTTGTTGAAATAGTGATTAGATAGAGAAATAACCAACAACTATTTAAATACCTATTTTGTAACTTTTTTGAAAAGAGGAAGCATTTTTTTGAATTTTTAACGGCTGGTTCAAAATTCTCTAATAAACCCGGGGCCCCGGGTTTATTACAAATTGTTATATTTATGGATATTTCAGCCGTTTCTGAACCGATTTTGATCAAACAAAGATGATTTTATTGTTTAAATATTATGCTCTTTCAAATTTTACACTCAGTTTTTCATTACCTCACAAACCAATTAAGTAGTCTAGCGCCCTCTCTACCAAAACTCAACTTTCCCTTTAATAAGATTTATCCAATTAGTGATACTAGAGACTTCAATCATAATATACCAATAAAATCATCCTGAAAAGTGACATGTTCATAGAAAAAGAACAATCTTTACCCAGAGAAAAGATTGAAAATGAATGTCAGATTTTTGTAACCGACTGTCCAGAAGTTCTGGAACGCTTTCAATTCAGTCATAGATATCTCTAGTGTTGAGAAGACCTTCGAAAAATCAAAACCCATTTAATTCGTCTGTTACCATGAGATCAACAACAGGGTATACAAGCGAATTGTGAAAGCGCCATGTGATTTGGGTTGAATTTAATAAAAGTAAATGGATCACTTTAAACTTTATTATCAATGATACACAATTGGTTTGAAGGGTATAGTACAGTTTTGGTAAGGCTGAACTTTGCTAACCAAAACCTGCACAATAACATTACAAACTAATAGTTATAACTCCACCATGCTCGAAAGGTATAGAAAATTACAAACGACTAAGTAAAAAGCCTGTTATCATTCAAAAAGAGCCATTAAAACAAAAGAGGGCGCTCTTTAAAAAAACATTGGTTTCAACCATTTATCATACAAAATTAGGCATGTGATGTTTTGTTGAAATAATGATTAAATAGAAAGATCAGCAAGAACTATTTAAAAACCTTTTTGAAAAAGTATAAGCATTAAAAACAAAAAAAATTAATCATCGAATAAATCTGGGGCCCAGATTTATTCCGATCGGATATATTGATTGATATTTCAGCCGTTTCTGAACCGATTTTGATCAAATACATTTTATTCTGCCATTAAAATTGTATGCTCTTTCAAATTTTACATGAGTTTTTCATTATCTCACAAAACAATTATTTTGTGCAGCGCCCTCTATACCAACACTTAACTACCCCTTTAAGGTAGCATTATGTAGAAAGTAATGGGTGATGGGAAGTTCTGAGAAAGACTGAATATTATTTATTGGACATTGTTGGATAATTCTAAAAGGAACTGTGATAGTCCTGGAAAAGGGCTTGTGGTTCAACCAACTGTGGATAAACCAATATCATGAAACTGTCCATCCACATCAATGAGAAAACTCTTGCTTACAAGCAGCAGCATTATTTTAGTATCTAGCGTCAATCGTATATGTGGAAATGTACTCAGATGTACAATTAACATGAATTTTCGAAACATGGTTAAAACACACAAATTTGCCGATGGAACAGAAAATTGTCCTTGTTATAAAAAGAGGTCCTCTTGTATATTATGTGGCATTCTATTGGGTGTTTGGGTGCAAGCTTACAGTAAATATTGCAGATAACGAGCAGATCAAACTGCATCAGTAACGGATCACCAAGCTGTTAAACCTTTAAAACAATCAACAGTTATTTGAATTGCTTTTTAAATTGTATTCCACTAACATCTCTGATATAGAGGTATATATATATGAAATTCTTTGCATATTTTGGAAATGTATTTTTGTTTGTACTTTGTCAACAGCCGATAGGGATCACAATAGCAGATGTTTATCTTCATAATTACAGAAGGAAAACAAAGTAAGAAGTACAATTATTCCCTGATAGAAATCGCTAATTGGTGAACCTTTGATAAAAAAATAAGTTAATGGTTCACCTAAATTGCAAAGGGTTTAAGTGATACGTTACTGTTACAGTGGTAACTCGTTACTGGTATATAGCGTAATGCCCGGCGCACACAGAGCCGACTCGAACCGATCCGACTGTTGTTCAGCCTGATTGACTCAGTAATGCTTTGCCTCAGGACTCCGGTTTTGCCAGTCAAGATCCAGTCGGAGGTCATTCGAGGCCGATTCAACATGTTGAATCGGATCCGACTGAGCAAAACTGACTCCAGCCTGACTGCAAACCTGTCGGATCGGGTCGAGTCGGGATCTGTCTGCGCCGGACTTAAAGGGGCTCGTAAAACGCACATCCGACTTGTGTATTGGTGGTGGATGAGTTTCACGATTTTCACGGTTCACTATTTTTGTAACTATGCAAAATAGTCCAAACAAATGTCATAGCAATAGATTTTACGAACTGAAAAGTGATCCGTTACTGGTTGAGCTACGGTACAAACAGATGGAAAATAATACACTGCGTTGTGTCATTGTAAAATATGTAATCACTATTAATCACTTTCCCACTTTTTCTGGCGGAATTACGCCATGTCAATTCCCTCATTTATATAATCGTAAGAAATAATAGAAAGCCAACTATTTTTCTTCGTATGTAAACACCTTGGTATCAAAAATTAAGGATTGTAACATTATGAAATGTTTCATCCCATTCATTATATCACACAACTAAGTATCAGTAAAAACAGCCTTGGTAGAATTGGTTTTTATTCTTTTAGGTTACCCGGCGATAATCACAGACGGCATTCAAATTAAAATCAATTTGACTATATACATCCTTTTATTCAAAAACACATTTATTTAAAAAAACAGACTAAAATGTACAGAAACAACAACAACATTTATATTCTCACCTTTCAATGTGATCCTTGACTTCACCGCAGTTATTTGGAAATGTACTTTTCTGACAAAAAATAGTTTACAAACGTCCTAGCTGCAGCGTCGTTAATGAACGGCGATGTTGCATCTGACTTGTGAACCCAGATACCGTATGAGAATTGTCAGCCTTCACACCGGTGACTCGACGTCAAAACCGAAGTGGTACACGGGGTCGCCAAAGGTGAGATTAATCGCAACAAGAAATCTCGGTGGAAAAAATCGTGGTGTTGCAAAAGATGAACAATCGAACCCGGCCGTACGTTTGAAGCAATTATGCCATGCAAGCAATGCATACAAAATACACATGCATGCATTGTGATGCGAACGCGCGCTGGGATGCTTGTGCGTCGCGCATTTTCATCGGCAGGTGCATGCACGCGTTGTGATTGGTCGCTCGACATTGGACGAATCAGAGCCGGTGTCACGCCAATTGTCGCAGGCGCCATAGAGTGCCAGTATGGTTGTGTACGTTAGAAGATGAAAGGTGGATGTTCGCCTCTCGCTATCTGCCCCCTCCTCCCCATCTCCCTATTAGATATTGCCCCCTTTCCCCATTCGATTGGTACCCCTCTCCCTCTCCCCCACTGACTTTCTTCCTCTCGTCCTTTCCCTCTCTTTTTATTTTGCTTTTTGTCAGAGCCTTTCGATAACCAATACCAGAGGGTAAATGGTAGCAATACTGCCAAATGGAAGACGGATATACACATTGAAAATTTCATGATTGTAAATTAAAAAGTATATAAATAATAACTGTATCTGGTTTTTGTTTTTACGGTTATGATTGATCGACGTGCTATAGACGCAAGTTTCGTTATTTTAATTTAAAGGAATACACATGACATGTTGTTCATGTTTTAATAGTATGTTTAATCATATTCGAATTTGATAATATTACAAGATAATAATAGTGCAAAGCGCTTAGAGATGATATTGATCATTCATATCATTAGGTGCTACTGTATATAAATCCAACCTATAATTAGTGTGTATCATTGTTCTCAATACTTCTGGGAGAATCGACATATTTATAGACGTACAAATAAGACTTTTTCGTTTGTAACGCAATAATACATATCCCTTGTACAGTTGTATATAACGTGACTAGCATTTAACAAAACATTAGTTATGGGACGTCCGGTGTTCCATATAACAGTCATATTATCTCTCGTAAAGTGCTACAAATATACATTAAACGGACACCTGGGTAGTTTTAGTTGTTTATAATACTTTCCAAAGAATATCAAAAGGAGTATTATAATGACTGTATTTTATAAAAACAACTTCTCTATTAAAGATGCAATGAAACATATCCTGTGTATGTAATCTGACTTGGGCGTTATAGCATTAAACGAGACAGGTAGGAATGGGACGAATAATCCGTCTATCAATTCTATTAACTCGGGTAAAGCATGCAGTACAAATCCGATTCCCCATACCTGGGAAGCGATGGTCACAAATTAGATCTGAAATCGTAATATTTGGGTCCTAACGCTTCCTGCGCGCATTGCTTACATCGGCGTTCAAGTTCATGAGGGACGGAAGAAGGACAAGTATACAGGGTGGCCCCCAAAAAACGGAACGGGGCACTTCCCAAAATATAGTAACAAATGTATTATGTACATCGGATAGAGTGTCTTTTCAAATGAACAACGATACCAAGAACAGTCAATTTGGTCGTGTAGTTTTTGTTTTAGGGCGCAGCTGTGACACCATGTCAGGTTCTCTTTTTTGTCAATTTGAATTGAGCCAGCGCTTGATGAATCGCACGAACCGCCGTTCATAGCGCACTATTGTTAGTGTGCACTCCGTGTGACGAGAGAATGGGCATGGTCGCTGAATGGTATTACGGGCAAGGAGTGCGGGTAAACTGGCATTAACTAGGTCGAAATCGACATAAATCGGCACCTGACATGGTCTCACTCACTGCGTCCTTAAACAAAAACGACCTGACCAAAATTACTGTTCTTGGTATCGTTTTTCATTGGAAAGGACACCCTATCCGATGAACATAAACATTGTGGTATTATATTTTGGGAAGTGCCCCGTTCAGTTTTTTTTTTGGGCCACCCTGTATAGAGAAAGGGAACCAGAGGGAACCCAAAACAGGGAGGGGGCAGATCATCCACCAGGTTTACCCCACCCCTTCCAAGTTTACCCAACCATTCGAATCATCGCCTATAATCGGAGATATTTTGTTAGAGAAAAGGTTAAATCGGCGGAGCTGAGGTGGTTGTACCTGCATGGGTGAGAAAAATAAAACACGTTGCCCGTACATGTATAATAGTTTAAAGATATAAATAACAGTTTTGGGAAAGTTACAGAAAACATTTATAATTGATCAATATTGTTGAATAAGTATCTAAAAAGGGCTTGTGTGGTAAAATCCGAACCTAACGATGCGTTAAATGCAGAAATATCGGAATAAATCCAATACCCGCCCGTGAAATGTATAAATCCACCGCCCGTTCGCACCTGTCCGCGCCGCTAGCGCTGGACTGGAGTTATCGACAAGCTGGGGACAAGCCCGTATAGCGAACGCACGTGGTCAATAATGCACGTAGCGTATGCGCGATTCCGCGTTGGCGATATCTGTCCGCAGCGGAACGATTTGATAATTTACCAAATATATCAATTAGTAGGCGGTTTCCAGGCAAAATTTGTATCATCCCGTATTAGTAAAAACATATTCTTTCAAATGATTGGTAATAAGAGCTTCCATTTCATTTTTTGAGAGGGGGGCGTTTCCAATATTGGCCTATACCTTTAAGCGTCATTTTTTTTAAAACATTCTTTTCACACACTTCAGAGGTCACACTTACCAAAATCCAAAAGCTTTTGGGGACTCCGCCCACTGGACCCCAGTAGGAGCGTAACCCCTGTACCACACCCGTTCAAGACTTGACACCTATTATAGCCGCTTGACATGCGCAATGAAATAAACCTATATTAATGATGACATATTTTCTACCCTACGGACCGCATCTTGCGAATAAAGATGGAATAAAAATACTAAACTGCTAAAGTCAACTTTATTATGTGCCAAGAAGTTTGTGTTATCTATTAGAATAATAACTCGCATATATCCTGTAAGGTTACGAAATAAGTCGCTCGCGGGACACGCTATATCACAGCGGAATTGGTGAAGAGGAAAAGGGAAAGGGTGAGATATTATAGGCCCTGGGGAGTCGGGTGATTTCGAAATAGGCGGGAGTTTTAACCTTCGGGGCCAAATGATATCCAACTTGGTGTATATTGTATACGGATTAGTTGCCACGGCTCGGGGAATGCAAGCGGTTGCCTGAGGCTATGCCGCTAGGCACGGCGCAAGTTGGCGGGAATTCGAACGGGAACGGGAGAAAGCTGTAGCAGTAAGGACAATCAGGGGGGGAAAAAGAGCTGGTGATGTACGAAGTTTATCAAGTTCTTCAGAACCATTTAACGGCAGACTTTTAATCGAATGAAAGAGGGGAAGTGTGATAAACGTACTGAAAGGGTGACTTAAATATTCAAAAAAGAATAAAGTGTGCTTTTCACTACAAGTTATTACAAGATGGATTTTATCTAATTTCTTATGACCTTTTATGCTAATGACAACACCAATCTGTGGCCTCAGTGTTCACATCTCGGATGACCTTTTAAAGGACATGCACAATTACTTGAATTAAATCGCAGTGGGCACCACATTACAGTACTCCTTATAATATGTCATGTACATGGTATATACCTGCAAACGGAATGAAATTATGCTGGGCTCTTAAATTTCCATTGATTACAAATTTGTTTTGTAAGGGAAGTATCAAAATTAAAACAAGCAAAACTCTCAATCTTTTTAAAACGAAATACGTACTTTTTATGATGAGTGCTGAATAAAATTTGAAAGTTGAAATTTGGAATTTGAAATTAATTTTGTATGACTTGTTATCATTGATAAAGGTAATCGAAATTGTGTCGTTTATTACATATTTCCCATTTCTATAATTCACTATAAGCATGTAACACACGAGGAATATAAAACTATGAATTCGTAATTTGCACTGGCCTTTAGAAGCTTATGAATAAAGCAAATTATTGTCTTAAAATAACATGATTAAAAAGCATCAAACAAACAAATAACGACGACGAAAAAAATAAAAAAATAAACGTACAAGAACAACAATTTGTATTGACATTCTCTTCCAATTAAAGTTGCTCTATATATACGTGATCCAGAAAGTTACAATCATGATAAAGCTGGCTCATGGGTGTACGAGTAGATTTTTGCCAGTGTGTGTGGGGGGGGGGGGGGGGGGGAGGGGAGGAGCCTGGGGTCTTTTGCCCGAATATAATTTTCCCCTTTTCCACATGACAAGAACAAAAAATGATACTCGCCACTTATCTGCCCGAAAATGATTACATTTTGACCGCAAACAACATAGTTTTGCCCGAATTTTTTGTTCATTTTTTGTTTAAACCCGAACATGGCAATTTTCAAAACTCGACGGGGGGGGGGGGGGGGGGGGGGGGGGGTGAAGCTTTAGCCCCCAGCCCCTATACCTCATCTTGTGCACCTACGAGACATCCTGTTTGTCTCGTTTACTTTATGATAAGATAACAATTTTCTGCTCCTTTTAAAAGATAAAGAATTATATGAAAGGTCTAGAAATGCATTGTTAGATTTTTCTTCTTTCCTAATCATTAATGGTTTTCGGAAATCCCGAAACGTTTTTTTTTTTAGGATAAGCAGCTTTAGGGTAGTGCGTGTTCGTAATACTCGGGATAACAAGGGTAATTTTGGAGGGTGTCACAGACAAACATGCATTATTCATTGGATGGATGCAGGGGTGTGAGGGGGCTACGCCCTTAGGGGGAGAAAATAAATTGATAGGTAGATCAATTTATAAATATATAAACAAGTAGATAGATCAATCAATACGTCAATAGATAAATAAAACTTAAATATATCAACGTATAAATGAATGAATAGATAAATTCATGCATTAATTCATTAGTAAACAAATATATATATATTAATAAATAAATTAGATAAATTAACAATATAAATCAAGTAATTATTACTTAAAAATAAATACATAATATTTAATATAAATAACCGAAAAAGGCATTACAAGAATTATACAAACATTAATAGAAAACACTTACTTCGTACATTTGATCAATGATCAAATAAATGAATATATTTATAAATAAATACATTATGAAATAGATACGTAAATAGACATAACATAAAGCAAAGATGCATGAATGAATAAACACATGAACTCATAAATTAATTTTAAAAACCAATAAGTATAATTAAACAAATACTGATATATCCACTATTTGTTCTTTACTGCCCCCCATGCGAGAACGCCCCGTTTCTGCCTCGTCTATTTCTCACCTGCTCAGCTTACTGGATATAACTGAACCGCCTGTATCATCTTGGGATTTCATTTCTCCATCTTCGTTGTTTACGAATTTTCACTCTCAATTTCATTTGTCAAACTTACAGGATAAATCAATAAGCTTATTTTCTACATTATTGTGATAAAGTGTACATGGTTTATTTATTATCATCGCTAGGTGTTCAAATGAGCCTCTCCCCTTCGCCTAATGCATTCGTTGTAGTTAAAACTAATGACAAATACATTAACGGATTACGGATCAGTTATTGTTTTAGTAATCAAAATCAGGCAAGCGATGTAGGAAATATAAATACACAAGTAGCTCATGATAATGAATAATGGTCCGATTTATGTATGATTTGGACGAAGCGCTCAATAAGTGAACCTTTAACACTCTTCGTCTTACCACAGCTATACAATGTTTTATCACAAATTCTTTGAAGTTTATCAAAGTTACCAATTATGGTGATAAACCACGCAAAAGATAATATATTACAATAAAACAAAAGACTGAATAAGGAGAAAGAATAGATCCTACATGGTACAAATCATGCTGCAGCTCAAACCAATCCAGCAATGAATAATGCATGTTTGACGCATCCACGCATTCCCCTTCTCTAACATCAGCCAAGCACCGTGCTCCAACACGCTAAGCTAATAATCCCGATAACACTCGGCTTGGTATTCCCGAGGGGGGAAAGGTGGTTTTCCCGAATCCCGAGGGAGTGAGCTGCTAATACAGGATTGCAAACGATACTTATTATATTCGAGAAGTTTCTTAGCTAGCTGACAAAATGGTTTGTATGATATGATTATGATTTATTAATTCCGCTCCTATCAAGCCAACAATGATGGTAGTGAGACCGTTACCCGTCTCGCGTCTTTAGAAACGGGAGGAGCGGCTGGTAAGCACGACTATCACAGCAGAATATGTATATTATGTATTTTTATAAATACATATTAAGAGAAATCAGACAGAAAGCAAAAAGTCCACAATATAAATGCAGGCATAGCCCTATGTGTACTTGGAATTGATGCATTAAGCACACTTTACCAATTCGCCATTACTTCAAGACCAATTGGCTTCAAAATATCGAGGCCTATTATTTATACGTAAAAAGACATCGTATGTTATAATTATGTCCATTATTAAGATTTTTTTTAATAGGATGTAGAATAAATAACAAGCCGTTTCAAGAAAGATTACCACACCACGTTAACACCAGGTGTGCCCCTACATCGCTGTGAATATAAGGATGTTGTTCAAAAGCACAATGGCTGATGTTATTACGATACTAAACGCGGGGCACGGCTTGCGTGCCAACGTCGAGAACTTGATGGCGTGTAGAAAAGGCGTGTGATGTTATCATCGCGCTCAATTTCAACTTTGTTCCTCTTGGGGCGTATTATTTCATATGTTCCTTTGTTTTCTCTGTTTCTACACAACATCTTGTAATCGTCTAACAGGATTAACCAGGTATCCGAGCCTCCGTGTACTCGTACGTAACTGAACTTAAAGGGATAGTTGAGTATTGGTCAAACTAAAAGGGACATTTTCCCCAACATATAATCACCTTTGATTATGTTCTCTAAACATTAAAACACAATTTCATGCAAATACGACCAACATTGGCCTTTTGAGCAAGGGATGAGCATCATTCAAAGTCACTCGATGTACGGGATAATCCCATTCATCGCGAACACCAAGGAGGCTGCCATTGATGTAAACTCGGATCGCTCTAAAATGTGACGTCAAACCCGAACTACTCTTTTTGTTGGCTCACGTTTTGCATTGTGTTTGTGCACAAACCCCGCGAGCTGCGAGAGCTAACAAAAAGAGGCGGAGCTTGTTTGTTCGGGTTTGACGTAGCATTTCGGCGCGAACAATTCAAAATCAGGGTTTCAAACAATATAATGGCAGTCTTCATGCTATACGCGATGAATGGGAATAGCCCATACAGCGATTGACTTTGAATGATGCTCCTCCTTTGTTCAGAGGGCAAACATTGGACATATTTGCATGAAAGTATGTTTTAATGTGTAGAGAAATGAATCAAAGGTAAATAGATGATGGGGAAAATTTCCCTTTAACTTTAGTAACCAAAACCTGTACCATTACGCGGGCCATTACGGTACAAACTAATAGTTATAACTCCACCATGCTCAAAAAATATACACAATTACAAACGACCAAGTAAAAACCCTGTTATAATTTTTTTTAAAGAGCCGTTACAACTCAAGAGGGCGCTCTCTAAAAACTCATTGGTTTTAGCCATTTTTCATACAAAATTGTGCATTTGATGTTTTGTTAAAATAATGATTCAATAGAGATATTATCAACAACTATTTAAAAACCTATTTAGATTTTTTTCAAAGTAGTCTATAAGCATTTTTTTGTATTTTTCTAAAAAGTAAAAATGTCCCCCGGCCGGTAGACTTATGAATAAAATATCTTGAAATCAATTTTTTTCAACTATGAGAGCATTTGAAAGGGAATGATTCTCATTATACATGTTTTTATTCAAGGAACTTTCAAATGGAATTCAAACCAACCAATTTAGTGTCAAGGGGCATTTCGAGAAGTACCAATACTCAACTGGCCCTTTAAGTCCCGACGTTCTAAAATCAAGTGATAGCGCATCAGTGACATGAAAACTGAAATAAGAAGGGAGAAGAAAAAAGTAATTCTGTTCTAGAAGATGGCGGGATTATTCCGCCCCCGGAAAGCTTGCAGTCATCCTCAATTAATTTTTACCTCAGTGAGATACCCTCTGACCACATCATTGCACTTTTGTATCAGAACATTATAATAAGCCACTTACATGAGACACGGAATTTCGCAACTATAGGTATCTTCTATAACTCACAGCATGCGAGATAGTATAAGCGCAGTACCGTAAGTTCAACGTATACTTGCATCAACCGCGCAAGAAGAGTTAAGCGGAGTGACGGTGAAATAAGCAAGAACATGGCGAATCTCCCGCACAAACTTTAAACCAATAACGGCCGTGTAATCGCGTTTGCGCGAGATAGCCCGTGCGTTTAATAACGAGCTTTCATTTTGCATTTTGATCTTGTTTACGATGACGTCTTTAGTATTTGACCGAACAGCAAGCGAGCAAAGTATTACTTAATCCACCCCTTCTCAGATTCCCATAGAGAAACTGCGTAGTATATTGGATTCGATTAACCAATGGGTTAAGATTGTGCGTTGAAACTGGATAATGGTACACATGGAGAATTCGATCTCCAAATTAAAAGCAATAAAAAGTGTTTACGAGATATTGTAAACATGCTAATACTTCCGAAAGTTCGTCCTCATAATCGCCTTTGATATGTGGGATTCAAAGTCAAAGTCCTTATACCGTGCCTTTGGGCACATCAAATAGACCATCGGATCCAGCGCACATTTCTATTTCAATAGCCCTAGGCCATGAGTCTACTAGGTAATGCAAAGTAAAAGCTACTGTACAGATGGGGGTGATTTTATCAAATAAGCGACAGACAAAAAATCATGAAGATATTACACAAAATGCATTTTGTTTTTATGTATCAAAGAAAAAAGATCTAAAATATATTTCAACTGTAATATTGCAAATTTATCGTTAGTCTTGAGTGTTGTGCGAACATTAAAGGGATCTAGTAACTTTGCAAAAAGTGATAAGTGGTTGATACAATGTATATTAGTGTTATCTAATATGTCCACTGGGTGTTGTGTGAAAATTTCAAATTAAATGGACTTTATATGGCCGAGTAATGAGCAAAAATGCAAAGCGACATTCACTAACTCATTGCATTCACTTTGTACACGTTTCTGACGATCCGTTTGATAATTTGACATCAATCGTAAATATCTTTGTAACGAAAGGGAAATTTGAAAAACCGAAACCTGTCCCATGCAACAAGGTATAAGGGAACCGCTAGAATTTCAATTGGATTGTGAGGATTTGGACAATGTTACTATTAAAGGCCCTTTAACATTTAGTTGTTTGTATATTGACCGTTTGAAATCTATCCGTAATAGGATCCAAATTCATTATTTCATGAAAATCTGTTCAAGACACAATGTACCTTTATGTTCGCATAAAAGGATGCCATGCAAAATTATTCACTTATAATTGTACCCTCCCCATTTCCTCCGCTCTCTCTCATAAGTTATTCCACCTATACCTTCATCCTTCATCAGTCCTCGCTCCAACTCCCCCTGTCTCCCATCTGACCCTGTATTGCCCTCTCTCTAACCCTCTCCTCCCCTACCCCTTCTCTCCCCTTCGCTCTCCCCTCTCTCTCCCCAGCCCCATCTCTAGCCTCCCCCCTCTCCTCCTCCCCTCTCCCTCTCCCAAATTCAAAACACTCACTCAACAACAAAAAACAGAAGGAAACATATTTAAAGAACATTCAAGTTTTTCATAATTTTATTTCATATGTTTGAAACAAAATGATGGACATGTATAATAATTTTCTGACTGTACATTATAAAGCATGTGAGTTAAAATGGTACCCCCGAACACTGTCTTCTATTAAATAAGCATTTCATTTCACAGTGCTTGTACACACACTGTAATAGATTAATATGGATATAAAGGGTTTTTAATAGACTATGATGATGACACTGATTTATATTGTTGTACAGTACATAAGCACATAGAAAAACAATGTCTTACATTATCTGACAAGTACAACGTTTAAAACTTATTTATCAACAGATACTCCATTTTGAGGCGGTTATTTCCGAGTACAATGCCACACCTTCTAGATACCTAGCTAGCGGCTAGGGGATGCTTATAGCCTTTTGACAAGTCATCACGATAGAATGTGAGAAAAGGCTGGGAAAAGGCTAGTCGAGCGTACAGGAAGAGCTACCGCTGCTCGTGTGTTAGTCTTGTTTGCCAGTTGTTTCTGACTTTCTGCCATGTATTCAGCTCCGATCCGAGGCCTCATCAAAAGGCTACGGGATGCAAGTACTTGCCGCCTCGCAAATCTTACAGCTCAGCAAGCAGTGCTGTAGTTGAGTCCGGACTTGAGACTGCTTTTGATGGTCTCGTGACTCCGACTCGAGCCGAGTCGCAATGTAAAACAAATGGGAACGTGAATTATTTCGTTGGGGACTAGGACTCGGAACTTGTGACTTGTGAACTTGACTACAGCCCTGGCAGCATGTGGGAAGAATGTGAGTTGTGCCTAATCATAGCCACATTTGTAAGAGTTGATTTATAGTCAGAAATAACCAACTCTACATGGAGTGTTCTTTTCCAAATCTGACCTCGTAATTCCACCCAATTCTAAATGTGGAAAAACCATCGCAATAGAGGCTGATTTTTTGGTCTAAAGTGGATTCTGAATACAAAATATGATGTTTTTTTTCTTCAGGAATGTTTGGTGTATCCAATCAGAACCGTTCAATGAACATTTGATTGCGATTTGATGTTATACCCATGGTATTGGGCTAGTATTGGCAGTAAGGTAGTTGCAAGGTGCAACTGCTTCCTGTACACTGGTATTTTGAATGCTTGGCTTACAAATAAGAATAATTGAATTCAAGTATTTACCCTTAAATCTAATTTCTTTTCATTAGAATTGAAAATGAAATTTTGTTGATAAATTGTACAATGAAGTTGAATATAAAGACTGCTATCAGGCTAAATACACTCTTTTCTTCTCCAACATGAACACAATAATTGGCCATTTTTTTACTCTTCTGGCGATAAACAAGTTATAAGCACAACTTCTTTCAAGCAATATAAAAAAGATAACAAACACATTTTTTGGTATTAAAGAGGAAAACACAACCTTGATGTTTTCATGGAAGACTTTGTGATTCATGATTTTGACTCCTTCGTACAATATATCTAGAACAAACGAGTGGGTAAAATGAAATACAGGCATTGCTATATTATAGTCTTATTCCAGCCTTCAGGCAACATTTCCAACTCCAAACATTGGTGTGGTGTAACCATAGACCTCTATGGTGTAACCGACCAGGGCCCCATTTCATCAAACTTTTCCAATTATTGTAAATGTCCAATTACTATATTGTAACTAGTAGGGCAACAGCCAATCAGCATAGAGCATTGGACCTGTTGCCGTGGTAGTTACAATTGGACACTCACAACAATTGCAAATGTTTGTTGAAACAGGGCCCAGAGATAAATTAAATTAATGAAAATGAGCAAAGATATTTGTTATTTGCAAACACTACTCTTGCATGATAGAATCACACAAGCAGATGTACACTGAACTCAGATAACAAGGTAATTATAATATTTCTTTTTCCACAGTATGAGTTTTCAGAGTTGATAAAACAAGATCACAAAGAAGTACAATACTGTTTGCATCTCTTAAAATGTCCTTGCTGTGCTGTTAACACTAATGCATGCTAATTCACATAGGAATATGGGTAGACATTCAGAGAACACTAACAAAGGCATTTTTGTTGCAGTAAACAATTAGTTACAAAATAAAACATTAAAAAAACTGTTTTGTAATGATCACTTTAATAGCGAGTGTAAACAATTTCACTAACCCGTATGTTATCCCTCTAGTGACAAAAAAAAAGGATGCAGTTTGCAGTTAGTAGTAATTCTATGACATGTTCTTTGCTTCATATAAAGTCTTAATTTCGTCTTGCTAATGCTTCATTAACAACTTAATGTAAATGAACTGTGTGTCAATTTCCAAACCAATATATAAACCGAGTTACGAATATATGATTTTGGAATAAAAACCGATTCTCCATAGACCCAAGCCCGAGTATTTTCAGGATCCAAATTTTTTGCTATTATCAGGACATATTTATTAATAATGTTGAACCATGGTTGAACAAAATGAATAGGAAGAAAAACATCCCACTCTGATAACATAATTGCTTGATTGTGACAATCTATATAGTATGGCATATGTGGTTAGGAAAGTCAGTTTTGTTTCCAATTCGTAACCATTTTAAGAGATAATAAATGACATGTACTGTATGTCCTACATGCAATGATACTGGTATATTCAGTTGATGGCGTTTACATATTTCTGCTCAAACTCCGGTTTTAGACGCTTATGGCCCAACTATTACTCACCCCTCCTTCCCACTATACAACATTGCAAGCAACGATACAAATAAGTAAAATATAAATAACCAATTGTAACAAATGACAATCGTCCCTTAATTGAATTAAACCCAAGACAGGTAATCCTGAACAATTGTATTTTTTCTTTCTTCTAAATGTGCAGTGTAATTTGCCATATTTGGGGGAAAATGCAGACAAGAAAATAATGGAAATCATAAAGTATTCCAATGTTTACCAGACCATGATAGTTACTAAATCAATAAATACAATAATCATTTAAATCTTAGTTACGAACTGGCAGTTCTGAGATTTTCTTGACGTATAATATTGTGTTCAAAAAGCAATTGCATATCTTTAAAAAAACACATAATATTTATGTACTAAATACAATATTGCACACTAAAGTTTTATGAAAAAACAACATGAAAATAACATGATAGCTTCCCAATTGAAAGATAAGATTGGCCAATCATGAACAAGCGGCAATGCTAAAAAAGAATAATGACCTTTGCCTTAATAACAAACGAACGTAGTTATTGATTAAAGTTGTGAAGGAATGCTCCTATTAAAGGGAGTGTCCGCCTTTTACAAATCGTCTGAACAGATTCCAGTAGACGGATGAGGATAAATGTAACACACACAAAATTTCAGATCGAACAACCCTGTAATTTGGATTCTACGAATAAAAAACGAATGTGTAGAAATCATTCCTTCATCGAAATATGTATCGGCCAATAAATTTTGTTTAACTGATTTAGCATAATATTACAACAATATTGTACTTATTCTTATAAAGGTATTGTGAAACCGACATTTTTTAAGGTATGCCATGAAAAAGTTCTTGAAAATAAAGAATAAAAAATGACATATAGTTAGTTTTAGCGAGTCTTAGTTATTTTGTTTAGTATTCCCTTACGCCGTTGTTTGATCATCATCTGTGCACGGGTCACACACAGCGGCGGGTGTTCCCCACATTGCGCCGGCAGCTATCGTGAGCAAAATTTTGCACAGGTGAAGACTCGTAATGCATAATAAACGTTGTCACGTCGCAAAATTTATTTTAAGGTCTATAACTCCACGAAAAGGAAATTTCAAGCTATAATTTTTCAGGCAAGCTGTAGAAATTACATTTTCTTTCATATAAGACAATAACCTCGCAACTTTTGAAATTTGGCTTGCAAAAGGCGGACACTCCCTTTAAGGGGGGGGGGGGGGGAGGGGGTGAAAATAAACACATCCACCCCTGTTAAAAACAAAGAAGACATTCCTGTGTTTGACATATATCAAAATGGAGTACATGAACATTTTTGGATCAAGACCAAATGATATTTCATAGCATAGCACCATTATATCAAGGATAATAACATCACATTCATAATGATAATCATACTGTCAATTTCTGCTATTTATTCCGAGCATCCAGTGAATCAATGGCGTGGAAAGTTTTATAAAAGGAATTTCTTTCCAACATATTTGTTCTAACCATTAGAAAGTATACTCTCCTTGCGTTACATACAGTCAAACCTGTCTTAGCGGCCACCTGTCTATAGCAGCCAATCGGATATAGAGGCCATCAAAAGTGATCCCTGCAGAGGACAGCGTTAAAGAACCTGTCTATAGGGGTCACCTGTCTACAGAGGGCACTTTTCTTGTTTCCCTTAGGTGGTCAATATTCACAGGGTCGACTATACATGTAATATCTAATGCACATGTCTATATGATATTATATTCTGACTGAGGATGACTTAGCAACATACAATCAAGTTAAATGAACACACAACAAAATGACACATTTTGAGGACAAACAGTACGAATATACACGTTAGCAATTTACAATATGACATTTACAGATATAAAAATATATAATAAGACTCTCTCTTTCTTCATTTCATCTCTCTTTCTCAAACGTTCTTATAAAGAATAAATAGAATGCACGAGGGTGTGGCAATGTACAAATATCTGCACTAACCTTCATGAAAGACAGAGAACAACACAAATATATGAATAAAAAGCAGTCAAACACGTTCAACATATTACCTTGTATCAAAATAGATCACAGAGTTTCAACAGAATAGAAATATTATTTCCAACATGATTCCTGGGTGATGTTATGTAACTATGTATCAAATTAGATCCAATAGTTTGAACAGAAGAATAGAAAAACGTTTCCAACATAAATCTGTGTGATGCAACATAACTATGTAGCAAATCAGATCATAGAGCTTTAACAGAAGAGTAGAAATTCCATTTTCAACATAATTCCTGCGTGATGCAGGGTAACTATGTATCAAATTAGATCCTAGAGTTTTATTAAAACAGAAGAGTAGAAATGACAATTTCCAACATAATTTCCGTGTAATGCAACATAACTATGTATCAACATACATGTAGATCATAGCGGTTCGACGGAAGAGTAGAACAAACATTTCTAACATAATTTCTGGGTGATGCAACATAACTATGGCATCAATGTAGATCCTAGAGTTTCAACAGAATGATAGAAACACCATTTCCATCATAATTCCTCTGCGATACAAGTACCACATTGCAGGTTCTTGCATGTGTGTGTGAGTTGGTAATATCTATTTGCCTAAACGTTCAAGCTTCAGAAAATATAAATAATTATAACAATAAATAATCGAAAGATAATAGAACACGTTTCCGAAACAGAGGTCGCATAACAAATCTCAAAATGAACCCTTTTAACAAAATGACTTTGGTATAAGCCATATTTTCCATAGGCCTCAGCTTTAGTCTGTTTTAAACCAGTTTTGGATGAGTTAAAACAATAAAAATACACAGAGTATCATGTAATTAATTGGTACAGAACTGCCACCTTCTATTACCCCTAGTGTAGGTTGATGTCATTCTGGTCAATCAGTAGTATACAACTGATTTATCTACTATAAAAACCAATGTATAGTATGAGCATTGTACACTGAGTAAATATGATACCTACCCAATAACACTTTTTTAAATGGAGAGTCATGTGAATCAGGAAAAAAAACCTAATGCCTTTCCTGAAATGTAAATATTATGTTGCATACTTCACATTGAGAAGAATATGGATAAATCGTAAGCAGGTAGAGTCCTTTCAATGAATATACATTAGATCTCTGGGCAGTTCTAAGCTCTCACTTACAACCTCCTTTCCCTTCTAAAAACTGAGATGTTGAAACTTGCAGGTAGTCTGGATACAAAGATAAATAAGCTATGAGCAAGATATAAGATGAGTAGATCAGTTAGCATCCTAAACAAATTGAGATGAACCCATTGAATGCCAAGCCATGCAAAGTTCACTGAGTTATTAAACATGCACATGGCAATGGTAGCGTGAGGGTTGCTGAGGTGGAATGCTGTCATCTCATCTGGAAGCCACAGTGCTGCTGGAGTGATTGGACCCTGATCCCGATCTCCTGGCCTCCTCCTCCTCCTCCAAGGCCCGAGGATCAGGGACGAATTTGTAGAGGGGCGAGCCCTGCATCAGTATCCGGGAGACGTCTTCCCGGCCAATGTCTCTAACCTTCTGGAGTAGGACACCCACCGTGCTGTTGGGATCCGTACCCCACTCCAGGAGAAGTCTCTCTGTAGGGGAATCTGTTTCATCCGGTCCGCACCGACGATTGAGAGTGTCCAGCATAGGGATATCGTCAGTGAGTCCTAGACCTACCGCTAGCAGGCACCAGTCTTTGCCCATGGGATCCGGGGGGTCGAGCAACGCGCTAACCTGCCGACGCGTCAGCGGTGGGATCTCAGAGATGTGCAGATCAACGCCAGCGATAAGGTTGGACTCGACTGCCTCAGAGCCGAAGCAGAAGAGGTCGACAAAGTCCTCCTCTTGATTGCTGACCAGGTTAGTGACTGTTCTCTCTGCATCCAGCTGCTGCTTGAGCAGCATGCAGGGGTCATACACCATGACTGTGGTCTCATGCATGGCCAGCTGCAGGGGGCTCAGAGTGTCAATGTTGAAGGGCAACCCTGGGTAGTTGTCCTGCAGCACCTGCCTCACCAGGTGCACCATGTCCTCCAGGAAGATGAAGCAGCCTTGCCTCGTGTCGTTGTAGCCGCGCACCCGCATCTCCACGGCACAATCGTCCATTGTCATGGCAACCAGGCCCTCTATGCTCCCGCTGGAGCACTTGGCCCCATTGCGCCACATGACCAGCTCGCTGTCTGAAGACCCTACCTCCTCCACGTCTTGCTGGAAGTGCCTCCTGAGTGACATCTGGATGCGGGAGAAGAGTCCTGCAGGAAGCACCGTCTGACAGTCACTGACCTGCATCCTGAGTCCACCGTAGACCCGGAAGTTCCCGTTCTCGTCCTCCTTCTCCCAGATGCCCTCCGGAGCAGGACACCGCATCACAGAGGGGATCTCACACACCGTGCCGTGCACGCACACGTCCATGGCTTCCATCAGCTGGGAGACGTCGGTGGCATCTGTCTCCGGGAAGAGGGATTGGATGTAGTGGATGCTGTACTGGCCTTCAGGTTGCTCCGTGGCGTCATGGCTCAGCAGTCTGCCCAGGATGTTGGTGCAGAGCCAGCTGGGCTCTATGACGATCACTTCCTGTAGCAGCTCACTGCTGAAGCACTGAACCTGTTCACGCACAAGAAAAAAAAATATTAATCATTGCAATGTGATTAAAGCTTTATGTAGGAGGTGTTATTTATAAAGTGAAGTGAAGAAAAAGGCTGAAAACATGAGAAAAAAAGTAACCCCTCACTTATGAGTGAATAAAAAGGAGTCATATCACTGCAGGAGCAGTAATCAAGTTTTCAATACAAATGCTTAATTTTGACAGGTTTGAGCAGAAAATCAATTTACATAACATAAAACAGAAATACAATTAAAGGGATGCCTGTAAAGTGTCAGATATTGCACAAAATGACATTTGAGACTTCAATCCTATATCAATATCATTGTAAAATACAATTGAAAGATTTGTGAAAGTTTGAAAGAAAACGAACACTGTTTACCTAGTGAAAAAAAACGAATATTGAGTTCATATTTTATCACCGAATACTGATGGCCTGCCGTAGATTTGTCGCAGTAATAATCATCTGTTTGCGATATCCGCACCCGTGTATGTTTACATACGGTACAGAATTCATGGAATTTGCGCGCGCTCGGCTCAAAGTTCAGTCGGGTCGGGAAGGTTTCCCACGCGCGCTGGCCGGACGTGTTCAGCTACAGCAATTGTACTTTTTATCAAAAGCGTTAGCTAACGCTTTTGAAATAATGATTTTCAATGATAATTATCTTCATACTAAAGGGACATTTGAACAAATCTAACCCTATTTCATTCCTCTCTTACCATAAGCTAAACAACACGGCAGAAGAGAAACGAGGAAGCTCCAAGTATTTTTCGTGGAGTTAGACACTTTACAGGCATCCCTTTAAACAAATTATACGAATATAAACTGAGATTATTCTTGAGAAACCAAACAAAAAGCTACAAACAAGTGTGCTACTATATATCATTCCACTGAAATATTTACCAATAATGGGCGCTAATGTCTATGACTTTGATCCCCAGGAAAGGATATAGGATAATCTTCCACAGCAACTCAAAACATGCTATGAGCATCCAGTTGAGCGAGTTGAGTGAGCAATGCAATTTGTACCCCCGATCTCTCACTTCCGTTTGGCAGTGTCTAATTGTTGTATTGTATCCGTCTTCTCCTATTGTTGTCAAGTTCTCTCTTGTCCCATGTTGGTCTCTGTTGGCACCCCTTTTTTCCTCTCTATACTTTTTTGTAGTCTAGAATGTGTTAATTTAAATATACAATAATATTCCTAACTATTATTTGAGGGGTCCACAATTGTACAAGCATTGCTTTTTAGTGGACCACTCTAAATATGTATATCTCTATTTTGTATAAATTGTAATAATTCATTTGTAATGTTTTGTTGGAAGCAAGAATAAAATTGAAATTGAAAATTGAAAATTGAAATAGCTTTCTGCTTTCCCAGTTCTACACAGCATCTTGCAAATGTTTGCATTTTCTTCATTTATCAATCAATCAATCTAACATGGAACCACTTACCTCTCCCATGAGGTGCAGTTGCCTGGCTGCGTCCCGTAGATGGCCCAGACCGGCCAGTGGGTTGATGCTGGTATGGACACCCTCCGCAAACTGTTGCCATGTCAACACGGGGAAGTTGGCGAACGTTCTCCTCCACGCGGGCAGGGCGGAGAGGATTGCCTCACATAGCACCGTCACTGGCGGCTCAACCTGAGAAAAATCATTGAACATATGATACTGGTCAATTATTTAATGGGTCTATTTGGTTGGAATAGTACTTTTTAATTCAAACTGCTGCCATGTCAGCAAAGATAAGTTGGAGAAGGAAATGCCTCTTATGAAACTTGACACTGGTGGCTCAACCTGAGAATAAAAGCTTATACCTTGGATCATATCCTGGATGTGGGCTTATAAAGTTAATGCCACAGGTGAAGAATATGGGCAAGCAAAAGAGGAGTTAGGGTTGAATTTGTCTTTTCTCAAAGGCAAACATCTTGGACCCCAAAAGTTGACTTTAAAATCATTATGGCATTTGGTTTTAACGTTAGATTGGCACGCACGCAACACCCTAACCCATTGAAGGCAGTTTGAGTTCAATATAACATGCATTCTCCCAAGACCCCAGCTGGAGTATTATGGAGACCTGTCTTAGAATACAATTTGTATGTAGATACCTTTAGTATTGAATTCCTGAGATTAGATATATGCGATCGCAGCGTCTTCATATCCCTGGACTGCGAGCTGTGACCATCGACAACAAAGAGGACGTCGCAGATGTCGAAGACCCGGCCGAACAACCTCTTGGTCTGGTAGAGGACGATGTTGCCCTCTCCGCTGACCATTTCGCCGGACTGCTGCTTGGGGCACTGGTATAGGTCAGCGTGAGTGGCCACTAGCGCGACCTTGGGATGCTGCCGGTACTTCCCACAGTAACCTGCACATGCAAGTATAAATAATACATTGATAATAATTATCATAATGATGATGATGATGGTGGTAGCCTTTAATTGGCAGTTAAAGTGATCCATTAACTTTGTAAAATTCAACCAAAATCACTTGGAGCTTTCACACTTCTCTTGTACCTTGTTGCTTAGGTTAGGGTAACAGAAGAATGTATTTAAATGGGTATTGATTTGTCAAATGTCCCTCTTATTATAAAGATATTTATGATTGAATTTCAAAACATCTCTAGACACTTTTGACCGTAGTCAATTACAATACAACCAAATTTGTATGTGATTGAAGTCTCAAATAATAATTTTGGAAAAAGTATAAAGTTAATGGATCACTTTAAAGCCCAGAAGAGTGGTATAAAAGATATTGATTATTTCAATTATGAGAAAAAAATAAAATATAAATGACTAGAAGTGAAATGATTAAAGGGATCTAGTTACTTTGTTGGCAAGTGAAAAAAGTGATGAGTGATTAATAAAATGTGTATTGGAGTGATCTGATATGTCCACAAAGTAATGTGTGAAAATTTCACGTTAATTTGATGTTTTTTGGCTGAGATATGAGCAAAAATGCAAACTGATATTCACTAACTCATTGTACTTACTTTCTACACGGCATGAAATTATCCCGTAGACAATTTCATATCTGAAAACTTCAATCGTAAATATCTTTTGAACGAAATGGAAATTTGAAAAACCGAAACCTGTCCCGTGCTTTTATTAATATGAATATGATAAGGTATGAGAGAACCACTAGAGTTCCAAGTAGGTTTTGAGGATCTGGACAATGTTACTAAGTCCCTTTAATGTTCTTTTCAGTACCAGAAAGCGAAAATTCCAGCATTCGGTTCCCTTTAATATTTAAGGCTTAAAGTGATCCATAAACTTTGTCAAATTCAACTGAAATCACTTGCAGCCTCTAGATTTCTTTTATACCTTATTGTTTGGCTTATGCTAATCTGACCACAAAATTTCACCTCATAAACATTGATCCTTTTAAATGAAACTAACACAAATCATTCAGAAGAATCTTAAAATGATATTGGTATATGATTAAAACCTCAGATATCACTCTTTGATAATGTGCATGAAGTTAACCCCATGACCACAGGAACCGAGTGGGTTGTGTACAAAGTCTATAGGGATTTCATAAACTGGTAGGGAACGGGTCAATGTATTACTTAAAGCACAATCAAAATGATTCCATCAGATTGTGATGCAACAGGGTGATTTGTCTTTTAATTTGGCAAAAGAAGAACAATTGTCCATGATACATGTACATAGATTCAGAATAGAAAGGGGAAAAAAGGCTGAGAGCTACACTACAGAGCGAATGCTTTTCCTTGAATCGTTTGAATCCTTTATCACTGTAAACTTGACAATTTCACCAGCTTGATGTATGGAGTGAGTATCATTGTTGTTTATGCAATGTTTCTACTGAACTTGAAGATGCCTACAAAAAAGGACCATATCTGTAATTTTTAATTTTTTTTTATATAGAAATCAAATGTGAACAATAGCCTACTAGGGGCTCCAGAAGGCCTATCAAATGGTTCACTGCGGCTCAAAAAACCAAGGGGAAAAAAGATAAAAGTACACACAAAAAGAGGGGGAAATATTATATATATATTATTGGCTTAAAAGAGAAAGGGTCTTACCGACTGGTTCACTGGCTGGAAGCTGTGACCTCAGGAAGTTCATCCAGTAGGTGACCTGGGCCAGCTGGGACTCAAAGGGGTCGTCCAGACTGAAGGCTATCAGGTGAATGGCGCCCTCGTCTGTCAGGAAGTGAGGGTAGGCCGTGTGGTACGACTCCTCCCCCGAGAACTCCATGAATGTGAAATCTCCTGTACCTGATTGGATAATAAAAACAATTTAACAACATCAAAATCAAAGTCTTAGAAATGCTATTAGATGAATGGCGCCCTCGTCTGTCAGGAAGTGAGGGTAGGCAGTACGATCGACTCTTCCCCCCCCCCCCCCCCCCCCATCCCCCCCAACTCCATGAATGTGATGATAGATGATATATTCAATAAAAATCAATTTAAAATCAATAACTCTTTATAAATGCTGTAAGATGTATGCCACTTCATAATTATCATTTTATAATTTCAAGATACAAATCAGGTTATAAATTTTCCCCTGTATATAATTGAGTATTAAACAATAGTTAAATATGATATTTCAATACAACCGCAACTTCTCACATGACAGCAATTTTTCTATAAACTGAAAATTATCGTAATTAAAATAACAATAATAAACTAATTACAAGCTATTTTTGCATATATAATGAGCCCTGTGACCTTTGGCTTTGACCTCATGACCCCAAAATCTACTCAGTTCATTGGCACCCCATGATACATACATGGACTAAGTTTGGTGAGAATCCGTCTATCCATTCTTGAGATAACGCGATCACGAGAATGGGATGTACAGACGTACGGACAACCCCGAAAACATAATGTCTCTGGCTACTTCGTTGCGGAGGCATAAAAACATACCTGAAATGTTTCCGTGAGTAATCTGAATGCCACGGGTCACCTCGGAATCGGTGTCGAAACTGGAAGACGTCGTCGAGGATGACTGCTTTCTCCTCAGCCCCTCCTTGATAAACCTATTACTACTGCTGCTGGCATTCCCGTTCCCATTCACCATCCCGTTCCCGTTGACATGGGCAACGTCATTCCCGTTCTTCGCCCCTCCAAAGAAGTGCGTGGTTGGACTAGGGCTGGCGGGACTGCCTGGTGTCGAGGGAGTCCGTGGGCTGATTGACCCCCTGGGGCTTCGGGGGACCCTGGTGGAGCCCCCCCTACCAGGCCCACCGATGATACTGAGGTTGGAGCGGGACTTGCGGAAGAGTCCCCGGAAGTAGCCGCACTTGAGGGTGTCGATGAGGGTCGTCTTGCCGACCCCCGAGTGGCCCAGAACCTTGATGCGTATCCGGTGGAGCGGTCCAGACGTGCTGTGCAGCTGGCTGATGTACAGGTCTTTGGTCTTTTCCTGCAATAGCAAACACAGAGACAAGCAAAGAATCAACAATATATTTGATAAACTAACCCGCATTCCGCATACCGCATGGTCTATTTGCACTATATACACGATTCCGCATGCGGTTAAATCGGACTTTCACAACGTTTTTTGTAACCATTAAATGCTCAAATACTCAATTCAAAGCAGTCTTTGTCCAAATCTTTACATTAAAGGGATAGTTGAGTTCTGGTAAAGGGAGTACAGTTTGGGTCAAACTGAATTTAAGTAACCAAAACCTGCACTATTACATTACAAACTAATAGTTATAACTCCACCATGCTCAAAAGGAATACAACATTACACATGACTAAGTAAAAAGCCTGTTATCATTCAAAAAGAGCCGTTAAAACTTAAGAGGGCGCTCTCTAAACACTCATCGGTTTGAACCATTTTAAATGAAATATTTTGCATGTGGTGTTTTGTTGAAATAGTGATTAGATAGAGAGATAATCAACAACTATTAAAAAACCTCTTTTGTAAATTTTTTAAAAGAGGAAGCATTTAAAAAAAAAATTTAACGGCTGGTTCAAAATTATCAAATAAATGTGGGGCCCCACAATTATTACAAATGGTTATAAATGCTTTTGGATATTTCAGCCATTTCTGAACCGATTTTGATCAAATAAAGTTTAGTCTGTCATTAAAATGGTATTCTCTTTCGAATTTGAAACTCAGTTTTTCATTATCTCACAAACAAATTATTTTTTTTAGCGCCCTCTATACCCTTTAACATATAAACTATGATATATTCTTTCACGTGGTAGGTGATGAAATCATATTTTTCATCTTTGTGTGTGTGGGGCGTTTCCCAGTAGTACAGTCGTTTGGCTTTAAATAAATATAATCAACCTCCAGATCCACTTACACTTTCAAGTTGCACTAAGACTTCGGCCACATCTTCATGCCCCTCTAAGCTGGCCAGCTGAGATGCGGTCAGCCCATCCTACAACAGGAGATAAGACAAAATAAAAATAGTTTTAAAAATGGGTGGATGATTTTGACACAAAATAGAAAAGACACAGACAGACAAGACAAAGTAAAATATAGTTGTAACATCTTAACTGAATTGTGCGGAAGGAAAGAAGGTGGTGAATGAACTTCTCTGAAACTACTAAAAGACAGAAAAGTTACAACTGCAGTTTTCTTTCAAAGTTACTGAGTAAAACAAGAGCAGTAAAACAAATTGGGTAAGTAAGGTGAGTCCCTGTTAAACACAGGTATTGCATCAATTCTATCTGGCAGAAAACAATCATACAAACACACACACACACATAACAAAAAAACTAAGAAACAAACAAAAAAACGTACAGACAAACATAACAAACAACAAACACATGTACACACAAACAAACAAATCAAAAACAAAATCAGAACATGATATTAAGACCTGTACCTGATTCCTCTGATGTAAGAAGGTCCCTGCCAAACACAGATATCGCACCACTTCAATATGGCCGCCTCTTGCTGCCATGTGCATGGCAGTGTTCTTATGCTGTAGGAAGAAAAGGAATTTTAACGGGTCAGTGTCAAAACCAAATTCTCTTGCCATTTTGAGATTAGACAGATCTATTAAGGACGTTCCCCAGTTATGTTTGTGCGCATCCGAACTGCGCAGGTTGGTCAGATGACGCATGAATGGCTTTGCGCGTATCTAATTGTGACGTATGAATACGTTTACGCACCTCTGCTTCAAATCATAAACAAGGTTGTTATAATTTGATGACATTCAATAATGGCATGAATTTTTGACCGCTACCTTCTCTTTTGCCTACCTCCCTTTTAGATAGGAAGTTCAAAACGACAAGGAAAGTATGTTTTTCATGTCATCTCAAAAGCCTAATACATTTCCATTTACCCATGTTTGACTGTTAACTGTGTTGTCTTCACTAAGAATTGTTGTAAATGGGTACTTGACCAAATTTTAATCAAAACAATGTAAGAATGTAGGACTCTAGAGATGGCATTTGAGTTCATATTGATCATACGTTGTGACAAACACACGCACCTTCATTTATCTTGGTTCAATCCATTGGCAACAGAGGCCCAAACATATTTTGTTTCCAAGAGGCAAAAGATCTATTCTATCATCAAATTGGCAATATTACACTCACTATTTTGTTATAATATTTTTTCAAGGTGATGTATTTCATACTGCCAATTTGATAATAGTGTTAAGTCAGCGAAATGTTTTCCAATTTGAGGATTGCCCGATCATTTGCATTTCAAGGTTTCGTGTGAGAAAACAACTGTACATTGAATTGCAACAAATTTGGGCACAAATTGTGCAGATATTTTTTCTCTTACTTTTGACTCGTGTTAAATATTTTCACTGATACTGAGCATGATTTGTCCAAGAATTGTTTTTACACTGTGAAACTCTATCAGTGGGTTAATTACCCCTGTTTCAGGGTTCTGTTTTTTTTCTATATTTCATTCTTTTTTGGGACGCAAAGTTTATCGCGACAGTTTACAGCATATCAACCACTGCAACAACAAACAAATGCAATCTACAATCAACACTATTATAGATCAAGAATTATTTGTTCATTGGGAGGGCAGACTAATATGTTACAACTCCCCTTTCCTGATTTGTCTTCCTCCAGTAGGCCTATCACTTTTTCCACAATTATGTCAAGTTTGGCGAAAGAACCTGTCCGGCGGTGTGGAGTTTAACACACAAAATACCACATGGGGCGCTGCAAGTAAAACACACCAAAAAAACACACCAACACATGGCCCGTCCTTTGTGAATATTTCCCCACCCTATCACGGCAATTTTGGCAAGTTTTGTGAAAGTGACATGGGTTTTGAATGTACAACATAGGTTTTATGAACCCACCCCATCATTGCATCCCTGGATAGGTTCCCGACCAGATTTTGTGGTCTTGCGATGTTTTCTGCCGCATGGGGGCGCTGCTAGCACAAAAACGAGCACACGAACCCCCCATTTTTATAGTTTTTCTGTATTCAGTAACCCTTTCTCTATAATTTTGGCAAGTTTCGTAAAAGTGTCATGGGTTTTGAATGTACAGCATAAGTTTTATGAACCCACCCCATTAATGCATCAATGGATAGGTTCCAGACCAGATTTTGTGGTCTTACGATGTTTTCTGCCGCATGGGGGCGCTGCTAGCACAAAAACGAGCACACGAACCCCCCATTTTTATAGTTTTTCTGTATTCAGTAACCCTTTCTCTATAATTTTGGCAAGTTTCGTAAAAGTGACATGGGTTTTGAATGTACAGCATAAGTTTTATGAACCTTGCCCATTATCCCACCCCTAACAGAAAACGTCCCTGAGAAGGATTTTTAGGATATTGGTGTTTTCTGCCGCGTGAGGGCGCTGCTAGCAAGATTGAGAGCATACACCCCCAACTTTAAATTTTTTTTCCTTGTTTTGGATACCTTTCTCTACAATTCTCCCAAGTTTGGAGAAAATTACGTGGATTTTGAAAGAATTATGGGGATTTAAGTTTGCTATTGGACATTTTGTTGCCTATCATGGCCTTGATCCTGTAACGCTATCATTCTATACTGGACGTCAGATTGCCATATTCTTCAGAGTCCCGTAGAAGAAAAACAAGCACACGAACCTATGGTTTTATTTGCATATTTGTGCTTCGGATGGGTCAAAGTTACGGTATGGAAAGTTTGAAGAAACTGACATGGACTTCACTTTAACTGGGGAACGTCCTTAACAAGAATTAACATATTCCGATCCTTCATGATCAAAATTCCTTTTACATGGTTCTAA
The DNA here is from genome assembly GCA_037951105.1 of Echinarachnius parma. NCBI lineage: Eukaryota > Metazoa > Echinodermata > Echinoidea > Clypeasteroida > Echinarachniidae > Echinarachnius > Echinarachnius parma. The sequence continues at coordinate 172,952 of JBAMJV010001532.1, read as the reverse complement.
AACGTTGACATAATTATGTAAGTCACTGAAACCCGACACAGCAACCAAAGCTGGACGAGTGCAAATTTAGTAGCAAATCTGTGCAAAATTTGAATTACTTTCACACAGAATTAAAATGAATAAATACACCAACAAATTAGTTCACAAAATGCATGGGAGGTTCCAGGTTCAAATCCTTACCAGGTCATACCAAAGACATCTCAAAATGTTCTACCTTCTGCCTTTTTAGCCAGGCGCTTGGAATTTTAAGACATAAATGGTACCCTGGGGTACCAAACGAAAATCTGCCATTTTGTTTAATTATTTATTTATTTTTTAGGGCTGTACCGGGGTATAGCTTGCATACAAGCATGCGCTGCACTGCATGCACAACGCAATACGGTTGTACTTCGAGTGGACACAAGATTGCGCTACACAATGCGGGAGGACTAGCCCCATTCTGTAGCTTCACTGCTTAAAGGTAGACATGCAGCCTAGGGCTACCGAATCAGAGATATGTGCCACCTTATGTGCCATATTATGTGCAAGACTGCAGGACAATAGATGGACATATTGCTTAACAGAATGGCAACCAAGGAAGGGAAAGAGAAGAAGAGGAAGGCAGAAGAAAAGATGGAGAGATGAAATAACATCATACATGGGAACAGCCGCGTGGACTAGGATAGCTAGAGACAGAAGAGAATGGAAATGTCATGAGGAGGGCTTTGTCCAACGTCTGAATGAACTATAGCCTGATAGATACAGTAGATAGATAAATGTGCCATATTGGTACGGGAAAGACTTCTTTTTTCTTATTGGATCTTACCCTGTTGAGTATTTCTCTGTTGGCTCCGACTGCGTGTAGCATTTCCACCAGATCTAAGGCACCTTCCTTGCATGCAACATTCAGGGGTGTGTCCCCGAGCTTCAGTCAGTAAAAGAAACAGCAAACGTTATCAGACGTCAATCTATTTCTTTGTTATTTGTCAAACAGAAACAATACTTCAAGTATTCTGGCTGAGTTGTTTATAGAGGTTCAATTAAAAAAGTTACTTGGAATGGATTAGAAAACAAATACAAAGAAAAAAACTAAGATCACTTCAAGAGAATGCATCTAGACAGAATAATGTATCATGTAGACAAATTCTAGTAAACAAAATTACCATTAGTAAAGTTGCCGGAAAATGTCATTATTGACAATATTTGTGTTTAATAGTATATCCAAGTGCAATCAGAGATGTTTGCACTCTTTTTGGTATTGCGTTTTCTGTGAACCCAAAAAACAACCTAGACTTATTTGTTCTTGACATTCTTTATCATGTATATAATTGTGAATTATAAATTAATATCAAGACAAGTATAATGTGAGATTATTTTGAGTGGCAGGGACACATGCACCATTGGCACACACACACACACACAATAAATTACAGCACACTGTTTAAAGCAGGCAATTTATCATTTCTATACTATGTGATTTAATCAAATCAAATAAACAAACAAAACTCAAGATTTTTTTGTGTGTAGATATATGAAAAGTTAAAGATAACTCAAATGATAAGAAAAGGGTTCTTCTATTCACCCTATCTTGTAGGTTGACATCACATCCCGAGTCGATAAGATACTTGACGATGTCGTAGTGCTGCCGCCTCACAGAGTGGTGGAGAGGCGTTATACCGTGCTTGTCTATCGTATTCAAGAGGGCGCCTGAATCGACTAGAATCTTCACGATGTCTAGATGTCCCCTCGCTGCTGCACACAATAAGGTGGTTTCGTCATCCTGTCAAAAAAATAAAATAAAAAACAACTTGAATATCTGACAGTTCACATTTTACTGTTTTGACTGAATTGACTGAATGATGAAGAGTTGTTCTACCATGCATATCTATTGTTGGTTTGAACCTGTGAACCTGGTGAGCCCTGTGTTAACTCCATGGGCATTTCAAAATCTTGAAGGGGACAGGTTAAAACAGATGAGTATCCAGAGGAATAAAAGGTGATCTCTTTGTTCCAGATCTGTCACGATTTCATTTTTGAGAGTTGAGAGCCTAGCTTAACTCTTACACTGGCAACTGTTTATTAGATAAACCGTTTTCAACAGCATTTTCTTCACAATTTCATTGTAATTAACCTATTCACTAAGGGGACATAGACCCCGTTGCAGATAGAGATACAATCAATTGTAAAGTTGCAATTAATTGTAAGTCAGATCATGTGACTAAATGCGCAAATATGATTAGTTAAAATGCACAAATTGTGTGCCTGGTGTACCATGTTTTAAATCTTTTGTAATTAAAACAGAAACTCTTGTCAACAGGTGATTTGTATATTCTACCTTATTCTTGAGGTCTAAGGTCGCCCCAGACTTGCATAATGTCTGGACGATGCTTGTATAGCCGTGCCAGGCGGATATGTGGAGGGGCGTCTCCCCATCTTCATCAGCAAGGTTCATGTTGACTGCCTGGCCACACAGGTATTGGATTGCTTCCACCTGACCATACCGACAGGCCACGTGGAGGGGTGTCTCGCCGATCTATGGTAGGCAAACAAACAACATTGTATCAAGATAAAATAAAAACAAATACAAAAATTGTTTGAAGCTATGTGTGTGCATACGTAGGGTGGTGTGGGGGGGGGGAGTTTTATAGAGGGGCGTCTTCCCATCATCTTCAGCAAGGTTCATGTTGACAGCCTGGCCACACAGATACTGGACGGCTTCCACCTGACCATACCGACAGGCCACGTGGAGGGGTGTCTCACCAATCTGTAGAAGGAAGACAAAAACAACCTTTCAAGATAAAAAATAAAACAATACTTTATGGGTAAACTACCTTGAATACCACCTCGTAGGTTATATACCTCACTTTGTTCTGTACATCTAGTGGACATCCTAGGGTCTTGAGGTAGTCGATAGGGTCTATCTGACTGACATCCCAGCACCCTTACAGCCAATAGGCAATGGGGACCTCAATGGGGTCTATTGCCCATAATGCTATCTTGAGCGTTCTAGTAGATAATATACTCACTTTGTTTTGTACATCCAGAGGACATCCTAGGGTCTTGAGGTAGTCAATAGCATCTATCTGTTTGGCAAACACATCCCAGAACCCTTACAGTCAATATATAGGCTATTGCTACTTCAAAGGCATCTATTACATTGCTTCTGTACATCCAGAGGACATCCCAGGGTCTTGAGGTAGTCGATAGCATCTATCTGTCTGGCAAACACATCCCAGAACCATTACAGTCAATAGGCTATTGCTACTTCAAAGGCATCTATTACATTGATTCTACCTTGTGAATAGTATATACTCACTTTGTTCTGAACATCCAGAGGACATCCTAGGGTCTTGAGGTAGTCGATAGCGTCTATTTGACCCTGTCTGGCTGCCCAGTATACAGCATTGTCACCATGCTGGAAACAGGATTAGAAAGAGAAAAAAACATGTATCAAAGGAGAGTCAAATAATACACACAAGATTCACTCAAACTGGCTACAAAGCAAACAATATTGGAACTATGCTGAAGCAAGGATAAGAACACATTCGTTGTAAAGACAGAGAGCCACAGAGGGCTCAAATAAGAGTTGGTAATTAAACATCATGGCTGTCCAGTTATTAGTTGAATGTCACAATCACAAAAGACACCATTAAACAAGGCTGCAATTTCAAATCCATTTTAAATTCAGCAGAAATATAACAACAATAAGCAAATTAACCCGTTCAGGACTGGTCCCGAAAATACTTGGGCTAGGGTCTATGGAGAATACAATGTTATAGCAAAATCAATCAGTCCGGAACGGGTTAAATTAATTATGAAAGTTCTCTCAGTGCATAAAAAAAAGAGTGAAATATTGCCTAGTGGACAGGTTAATGTGATTCAAAATGGAGAGATGGCTCAGGGAATTTATAATTATCTTGTTCAGAACATCTGACGAAACCAAACATTACTTGGGGGTTTTTGATAATGTCTGCAAGAACCTACGAAACATTTAAACAGGGGACATACATGAGATACAAGTGTACAGAGGAGATCCTGCAAATGAGGCGACCGATGAAGTTAGTAAGAAAAGTGGGTTAATTTGGGCGGGGTACGAAGCTACGCCGGTCTGATGGCCTGGGGCCACTGCACATGGATTTCAGGCCACCAACATTCAATTGATGCCATGTCTTACTTCCCCAACTGCGTATTGAACAGATGCTCAATTGTTTCATTGATCTGGGGCCGCGATAAATTATTCTTAATTTCTCTTCTCAATTGGGCCGCAAGGACTGAAAAGGAGGTTAATATGTAGCATACCTTGTCTAGAACGTCAGTGGTGGCACCCTTTTCTTGGAGGTATCTGATGATGTCCACGTGACCATAGCCAGCCGCAAGATGAAGAGCTGTTTCTCCATGCTATACAAAAACATGAAACAAAAATGTCCAATGAATATGTGTTCAACTCTTAAATCTGATTTAATTTAACGATATTTACTACTATGAAAACTGCATTAAGTGTTTTTTAAGAGCAGATGCACATCATGTGTAAATGAGCCAACTGTCTTTACAATAAGTTCTGAATTAAAAAAACAATTACAAGTTTAATTAAAATCATGCTTAATTCAAACATATAAGGAAACTGACCAAGAATATATTGTGATTAAAAGTGAGCAAAGAAAAATGGGATTCCAACGGGATTCGAACCCGAGACCTCCGGATTGCTAGACCGGTGCTCTACCGACTGAGCTATAGAAAACCCTACGACGGCGTTCTTCCCTGAAACCCCTTAATTCATCATTGCTCAAGTGGTCAGAAGCTTTATAAACCTGACATAAACCCGAAGCGGATTAAAATCAGCTTGGGGATATATGCGAGGGATCGCCGAAGCGATACAGCTTTTTGTAATAATTAATTCAAACATATAAGGAAACTGACCAAGAATATATTGTGATTAAAAGTGAGCAAAGAAAAATGGGATTCCAACGGGATTCGAACCCGAGACTTCCGGATTGCTAGACCGGTGCTCTACCGACTGAGCTATAGAAAACCCTACGACGGCGTTCTTCCCTAAAATCATGCTTTATATATCTTTCACACAACACTGAATAAAATTAATTATGGGCACAATTATCAACATAGGAAATTTCACGGTCATCACATATGTGTGTTAATTGAAGTTGAACTTAATGGGTCATTTCACACTCCTCAGGAAGCATCCCGCAAGGCCACCAATCTCAAATCTGCCTGCAAAGTAAAGTGTGCTCTTACTTACATCATAAATCTACATACCTAATGCAAGCCGCTTTCAAAGATCGCTTGGAAAGATTTACACATGAAAAAGACAACCTGAGGCTGTCTCAAGATTGATTGCAGTGCCGCGGTTATACAATCAGTTTCTCTGAGTGTCCCCACATGATATATGTGTGGCTGTATAATCAGGCTTTCTCTTTACGTCAGTGAGAGGAGATAAAGGGGTGAAATACAAACGGCAAGGAACCGGTAAGAGAAAAAATAGCAGGTTAGAAAGAAAAGAGAATTGTAGTACAAACTGACAGAAATAATCAGAGATAATCAGAAAGAGAGAGAGAGAGAGAGAGGAGGGGGGGGGGGGGGGTGGAGGAGGGGGGGGGGGTAGGAGGGGGAGATGGGAAGAACAACAGAAAGTGCAAGAGCAAAAAAGAAAGTGCAAATCAAATTATCAAATTTGTGATGTTTTACTAAATGTTCCCAATTTATAATGAAAACTTTTACTTGTTATCTAACATCCTTTATTTCATCTCATTCCTTAATGCTACATGCCTGAGGAGAAATGTTCTCACGTAATAGCAATCCAAATTGCTTTTGTCTTCCTTCCCTAACAAGCATGTATAGCAATTATTCCCTTCCGCCTGATGGTAATACTGGTTATTGTATTATTTGGTTTTAATGTTTTTATTTTGCTTTGTTGGTGTTGTTTACGCCCTGGGAAATTGAAAGTGGGTGCTAATATGTGTGGGCTTGAAATGTTCCCGGTGTCCAGAGGTAATCATTCAAGCGCTATATAAATGTTACATATTATTTTTAAAGGGATCTAGTAACTTTTGTTTGTTTTTTTTGCTGGGCCACCCTATATAGCATGTTATAAAAGAAACTGTCACCTAAATTTGCCATTCCCTTCCCCCTCTCTCGATCTCTCTCTCAAATTTTTGTCTTTCTCTGAATGTGAAGGTCCACTATTCGCAATTCATGACCACTTTTTTTTCGCAAACATATCTGACCATGCATAATTCTGTTATGGACATATTTTCCCACACTGTATAATTTGATCAATAGGAATAAAGACCTTGAACTTCAACATTGTTGGATTAAAACCCCGGAGCAGTCAGCTGTTTGATGTAGATATACATGTATTAACCCTTTCCAAGACCGGTCGTTTTTTGTACAACATACATTCCCCATAGACCCCAGCACATGTATTTTGGAGACCGGTCCTGTACAGGTTAACCTGGCATTCAAGATTAGACTTTTGTACATTCTTCATACACCCTACCTACGCCACGGCATGTATTTTGGGGACCAAGTCTTAAACAGATTAACTCAATTCAAGAATACTCATTCAAGAATAAATTTTTATTATTATGATATGAATTTTCCATAGACCCCATGCAGCCAGAGAGTATTTTCAGGACCAGTAGGCAATGGGTTATCTAGTATCCGAATGTGTGGGTATATGATGACATAAACGGTACCCCGGGGTACCAGACGAAAATCCGCCATTTTGTTTAATTATTTATTTAATTTTTAGGCTGTACTGTGGGTATAGCGTGCATACAATCGCGCGCTGCACTGCATGCACAACGCAATAGCTGCGGTACGGTTGGACGCAAGATGGCGCTACACAACGCGGTACCCCGGGGTACAACGGTACCCCGGGGTACCGCGTGTGTCATCATATACTGTATGTGTATAGAGTGCTCAACACTAGCACTTGCCAGATTGCCAGGACAAGGCAAACATTGATGATGGGTCAGTAACACTCCATAAATGTGAATTTTGGTGGGCAGATCGGCCAACTAACATTTAAATTAACTGCTAACATGGACGTGGTGTGGCAAGATTGGTAGAGCGCGCGCTTTCCAATCTCGAGATCTCGAGATCCCGAGTTCGAACCCAGCCCACTCCGTTTGTCCTTCAGCAAGACAATTAATCCACATTGCCGCTCTCTACCCAGTCATAGAAATGGGTACTTGGTCGGGTGTTAATTAGCCTTCAGCGCCCGTTGGGCAGCTGGGCTAGTATGCTCCCCAGGGAGTTGAGACGGTGTGCAAGATAACTGTGTGGGTTTGAACTGTACCCGATGAACAAGGGTAATAATAATGCGCTTAGAAACATTGTATTAAGCGCTATATAAATGTAATATATTATTAGTACTTGTCTGTCAGAAAAATAATGTTTTCAGACATTATAATAATCATCTTGAACTACTGAAATGTATGATTTTAAGTGTAAACTGAGTCTACATCTTAATCAATTAGGATATGAATTTATCAAGTAATACCAAAAAATGTGATGTTTCTGTCTTGCTTTTTGGAGGCCATCCCATTTTTTGGAAGGGCAACCAAGATAAAAAATTACATTTTGACTTCCAGAATAACCCCGTGTTCACACACAAAAATTTCATCGTATAGCTAGTCGAGAGCTGACTAGCTATACGATGAAATTGTGTGTGTGAACGCTCACTAACGATACATCATATAAAGAATCATCGTATAGCGAACCGGGGGTTTGAGCATCGTTTCGAACTAGAGCTGACTAAAGAATCATGCTCGTTTTGTGTGTGAACGCTCGGCGACTCCAAGGTTATACGACAACGGTATAACTGGGCGGGGCTTAACATGACCGCGTGTTACGTCACTCAGATTTTCGCTCGCTCACAGAAGACAGCAGACAGCAGACAGAAAAAAGACACCACACTGCGCAGTAGCAAACTGCGCACCTATACGATGTTTTGTTGTAACTGTTTCGGGATCTTGTTTTTGTGTGTGTGAATGCCTCGATGTTTCTTTATACGATGATTCTCTATACACGTTTCGTTAATCATGATTCTTTATACGACGTTTCGGGATAAAGATTTGTTGTGTGTGAACACGCTGTTAGCCACTGGAAAAACAGTTATTGTGGAGCCCTGATGTACATGCAAATGTTTGCAAGTCAAGAACTTGGCCTTGAGGGAAATTGAGTAAACGCATTTGGGACGCCCCCATAAACACTTGAATGCTAATTGAAGTGTACATAAATAGGATGCATCCTATATGTACAAAACCCTTCAAATAGATGAGTGTATTGCTAATATGTACTACTTCTACTTCTAGTAGTCTTCAGCACTCACTCTATTCAGAAAAAATTATATTTCAAAACAGCAAAACAACAGCGTTTTACAACTGGAATTTTAAGGGAAATACCAACCACAACATAACGTGGTAAAAATTAAATATGATAGCATGATGACTAATTATGAAAGCCCACATTTGATTAAACCAACCTAACTCAATTGTAAGTAAATAGTTCTAAACAATTCAACAATCAATACAAGTTTAGCAAGTCAACAACCAAAATTTGGAAAAAGAAACAGATTTTAAGATCTCTCGCTAAACACTAATACAACCCCTGAACAAAGTTTAACTAACAAAACCACACAAAAAAAAAAAAAAAAAAATGCAAGCAGGCACACACGCATTTATAACACACACATTCACCCTCGAGCTACATCTATGAACCATATCTTGACATCATCTACTACTCACATAAGTCTTGAAACTGATTCTGTGGGATTTTATATATTCTCATATTTCTGTGACATTCCTCAGACTTTTGATACACTTTCGTTCCTGTTGCTTTGCTGAAGATTGAATGTTAAATAGTTGACTGTAAACAGTCTAGTATCTATTAGTCACTGTCTTCACCTTCAACTCTTGCCAAATTCACCTTCAGTTGGCAAACCTTCTCATATTTCTGTTAATTTCCTTAGATTTGTATATATTTTTCTTTTTGTTCTTCTTCTTTATGGAAAAGGTTGAACAGTTGACAGTACAGACAGTCCACTGTAGTATCTCTTGCTACTGACTGATTACCGTATCTTTTGGAAGGATTTCATTCTTATATACCTGCAAGTTTCGTCAGACAATAACATTTATGTTTTCTTTTTTCATCCTTTGCTTTGCTGAAAATTTTATGTTAACCCCTTGACTACAGTAATCAGGTGGGTCGTGTACAAAGTCAATGGGGATTTCAGAATCTGGAAGGGAACGGGTTAAAAGTGAACTGAGTTGGCAACCAGGGTTAGTCAGTGAGTTTCTATCCCAGAGTCCCTCTCCATAGTCGGTGATTCATGGTGTTATGTCTGGGCCTTGTGTTAACACTTGTCTAATTCCATTAGAGATTTAATAGAGATGGATGCCAATATACTGCAGCACACACAATCTACAATCCACATTGTGGATGACCAACAACACATTCCTTCGAGTCTTGATCGAGATTGCATGGTCCTGCCTTTCTATATGACATGACCCTCAAGCGCCAAATCAAATTGCAAGAATGAATCCACTAGATCTGGTTCTTTTGCCAAGTTTACATTAATAACTGAATCCCCCTATGGTTAACCGTTATCATATTCATCTGCCATGAAATCAAGTACATTATGGGCTAGTCCCACTGCAATGATTCTCCTTCCGTTTCCTATCCATTTGGCATCCGGAAGGTACTAGCAGGAAAGAAAATGATGTGGACCAAGTGCGAAATGGACTAGAAGGATACTTTTGATTCCACTCCGTTTTGGTGTGAAACGAAACGTCATGGGACTCCAAAATTTGCTAGATACTGACCGTTTCCCCCACATTTCGGTCAGATATGAAACTGAAGGAGAAACTGTAGTTCTATGGTGGGACTCGGCCATCAGCAATTCATGTACACATGTCTATTGTGCGCATTGAGGGACAAATCAATCGATCTATTAATTCTATGAATATTGTGACTAGAGTCAACCAGGGTACTCAGAGGGTTATACAGCACATAGCCCAAATGGCAAATCATTAAATTATTAGATCGTATGTACCAAGGAGGGGAATGGTTATCCTATTTCACATAATTATACCGTGTAGGTTCATGATTATACGTATGACGGAAATTTGGAGCCTGGATTCTCCTTATCATTGATAATTACGTAGCAGCTGAAAATATACAGATGCTCCTACAACATTCAGCCCCAGTAGGCTACAATGGTTTAGCAAGAATTCATTGATTTCAAGGATGCAAGTGAAATGTCAGCTAACAGTGGCAGGTAGTCCCTCCTTTCTCTCCTCCATTTCTCTGCCTATCAATGTATTTCCCTTTCTACCCCAGTCCTTCTTCTTCAATTAGCCATACACCTACTTATAATGCCACCCCCCCCCCTCCAACCATCCCTCTCCCCCACTTCCTCTCCATCTCTCCCTCCATCTTCCTCACTCTCCCCCCTCCCCCTCCCCCTTCATCCACGTTCTCCCTCTCTCCCCCTCCCCCCTTCATCCACGTTCTCCCTCTCTCCCCCTCCCCTCTTCATCCGCTTTCTCCCTCTCTCCCTCTCCCCCTTTATCCACGTTCTCCCTCTCTCCCCCTCCCCCCTTTATCTGCATTCTCCCTCTCTCTCCCTCCCCCCTTCATCCGCGTTCTCCCTCTCTCCCCTCCCCCCCTTCATTCGCGTTCTCCCTCTCCCCATCCCCCCTTTATCCGCGTTCTCCGTCTCCCGCTCCCCCTTCATCTACATTCTCCCTCTCTCCCCATCCCCCCTTTATCTGCGTTCTCCCTTTCCCCCCTCCCCCCTCCATCCCCATTCTCCCTCTCCCCCTCCCCCCTTTATCCGCGTTCTCCCTCTCTCCCCCTCCCCCTTCATAGATCTGCGTTCTCCCTCACCCCCTCCCCCCCCCCATTATCCGCGTTCTCCCTCTCTCCCCCTCCCCCTTCATAGATCCTCCTCCTTGTACTTCCTTTCCCCACTGTACCTCTTCCCCTCCTCCCAATCACCCCCTCCTCTCTATTTTAATAACACAATATGGAGGTGGAGGCCTAGATGCAGATTCAAATTTTAGAAAGATATTTCCATGTACATTCAGATTGGCTGGTTGTGTAAAATTGTGTATAATCAACAGGAAAAAAGGCCTAATTGTCTTGTTGGCTGACTTCTTTTCCTCCTTTTTACCCCCCCCCCCCCCCCCCCCCCCACACCCTCTCCCCTTATCATCCTCCATCTCTTCTTTATTAAATACAAATACAATTCACCCATTGCCTATGGGGACCTGGCCCTCCCTGTATAAACTCTATGGGGATTGCACAATCTAGTAGAGAACAGGTTAATTAGAGGCCTGGACACAGGATATTATGGAGGTTGTCATATCCTAGCTGATAGCTGATGAATGATGCATTAATTGTGCATGCAATTAGTAGGTAAGAAACACTTGTAGGAAGGTCGAATGGAGGCCCAATATATGCCTGTATTCAAGCCTACATCATCAAGACACGGTTGCAGAAAGAGATTCAATCTATTAAATCAATTAAATTTTGAGTAATAGTTTGCCTGTATAAAATCTTAGTTCTTTCTGGAAGAATTAACATCATTAACAACAATAATGGTTACATTAAAATGCATGATATCAAAGGTAATTTATTTTCATACCATATAGTACCTACAAACAGTATGAAAGTCATGAGTATAACTGAACTTATTAAATTACATAAAAAACACTTGAAAATAGCAGAGAACATTAACAAATACAACACAAGATTATTGAAAGCCTCACCACCTACGACCCTGATCAGAAAAACAAGGTAGAAGTCTATTAAAAAAAATCTTATGATAGTTATTATATCAGTAGATACTTGAATAAAGTAATACCTAATTTAGATTAGGTTTTAAAAATTCCAAAAGACATTTAGAAATAATTATGGTATAATTTCTTGCAGATGACATTATAAAACCCCTTCTTAATTGAGAAAAATAAACCTCACCCCGATGTTACTCGGGCGAGATTTGGATAAGAAACAGTAGGGGGTCAGGTCGTAAAACACGCAGCGAGCCTTCGGACCCCTTCTTATTCTACCATCCGCAAAATCCTCACTCGGGTAGGTTACCATAACAACCGCACCTCCCTCATCACGCGAACAGCTGGAGCGACACATAGTATCGGCGCGCGCTGTGTTTTTTGTTCACGGCCATCACGTCTTCTACCCGGGTAACGTTCTGCGCGCTTCTTAATACAAGGTTTGTCAGGATGTCATCCTGATGTTGTCAGGACGTCACCGCGCTATCACCCTAACCCGTCTAGGGTGAATCTCATCCCGATGTCGTCCTGATGACGTCCTGATGTTATACCGATCGGAGCTTCTTAATTGAAACGGTGTAGAATCTCATCCAGACGTCAGGACGTCACCGCGACTATTTCTTTTGATTAAGAAGGGGTTTAAGCTTGTTTTCGTGGTCTGGGTTGTAATTATATGCAGTGATTTTATCAGCAATTTGAATTTTCTTGAATTTCATAAGCACTTGTTTTTCTGGTGGGGGTCATAGGCATTGATGTTATCAGCAGGCGATTTGTGGGAAACACTTTCTTTTTTTTGTGCCTTTTTTTCTCTTTTTCATAAAACACGTTGCAATATGTAAGTATCTAAGTGACTATCATAATTCATAAGATTAAAGACTGAGATTCATACCTTGCTTTTCTGGTCAAGGCCATAGGTGGTGAGGTTTACCAAAGAGCTCCTTGGGTTTACTACAAGCACTTTGATTCTTGAAACTATATAAAAGGTTACCATAGAGCTATCAATATGCAAGTATCTACTGATATAATAACTATCATAAGTTTTTTTTTTAAATAGACTTCTACCTTGTTTTTCTGATCAGGGTCGTAGGTGGTGAGGCTTTCAACCAGCTCTTTATTCCTAAGAGGTTCCACTTGGGTTATCATTCAATATGCAAATATGATATGACCGGCTATAGCAAAACCCTGCACTTGTCGGTAATTCATGTTTTGAAGAAATGGGCATTTTAAGTTCACATAATGTGTGTAAAAGACTTATGGTTGGAAAATTGAAACAATCGTATCTTTGCCAATTATTGACCAATTTGTTAGAACAAAGCATCACATGAAAGCCTGTTATTAGGCCTTTCTAACGCTATGAAAATCTACATTTTGATTTTTACCGACAAGTGCAGGGTTTTGCTATTGCCGGTCACAATTAGTATCATAAGAATAAAAGATAAGATTTGTACCTTGTTATTCTAGTCAGGATCGTAAGTGGTGAAGTTTACTACACGCTCTTCACTCCTCTTATGTTATTGATAATGCACATATGATATATACTGACATAATTAGTATCATAAGATTAAAAAATGAGATTTGTGCCTTGTTTTTCTGTCTGGGTCGTAGGTGGTGAGATTTACTAAGATCACTTTGATTCTTGAAACTAAAGGTTACCTTAGAGCTATCAATATGCAAGTATCTACAGATATAATAACTATCATAAGAATAAAAACTGAGATTTGTACCTTGTTTTTCTGGTCGGGGTCGTAGGTGGTGAGGTTTTCAACCAGCTCTTTGATTCCCGGGAGGTTACCCTCCTCGACTGCATGGAAGACTGCCATCAGGACAAAGGACTCATTCTCATCAATGATCACATCACAACTCTATAGATATTGGAGATACAAGAAAAGGAATACATTTAAATGTTTATTGTACTTATTGTAATTTGACACTTAATTATTAGTTTTACTAAGACAGGTTTCTTGAATTGTGACCGCATCGAAGACTGTTATCAGGACGAAGGACATATTCTCATCACTGATCACATCACAACTCTACAGATATCAGAGAAACAAGAAAAGGAATACGTTTTAATGATAATTACGCTTATTGTACTTTATTGCTTAATTATACCGAGATAAGTTTCCTGAATAGTCACGCTATGGAAGACTGCCATCAAGACGAAGGACATTTCTCTTCAATATCATCAATCACATCTCAACTCTCAATAATCAGACAAACAAGATAAAGCATATTACGGTTAAATTTCAATTATACTTAATAAATAATAATTTGATTAATTATACTGAGATTAGTTCTTGAATTATGATGGTATTTACTGTCCTCCTACAAGTAATACTGCATTAACCCCTTGCTTACGGGAACCGAGTGGGCTATCCTGTACAACGTCTATGGGGATTTTATAATCTTGAAGGGAACAGGTTAAGGACAATTGACTTATTCTCAATGGCGATCATATCACATCTTTGTTACAAAATTCAGGAAACTGATGTTCATTTATCGTTTAATTTTATTCATATATTTGTTGTTATTGCAAAAGTTTACCCTTTGCAAAATCACACTAGAAACAATCTACATGGTTGATAGAAAAAAAAATTGTCCAATTCTGCTAAACCGCCCTACTTATATTAAAATGAAGGAGGTATGCCCATGTCGTTGCTCCCATTTCTATGGCAACAGTGGAAACCACCTAGTACACATCTCATATTGAATTGATGGGATATATGAGCCAAAACATGGATAGTTAGTATCTTACTAATGAGATTAAAAACACACACAGAAAATCATAAATAAATAGATAGATAGATAGATAGATAGATAGATAGATAGATAGATAGATAGATAGATAGATAGATAGATAGATAGATAGATAGATAGATAGATAGATAGATATATAGATATATAGATAGATACATTGTAGATAGATAGATAGAACATAAGGGTGCCTAGGTAGATACATCATAAATAGATCAGAAGACAAAGAAATACAAATTACAGAGTACAACAATATCTAGGGAAAATACCTACAAGTGTAAAATGAAAGATAACTCACACAACAAGGTGTGTGTCTGTGTGTCTGGGGAAAGAGTACAAGATAAATCACAGAAGGGAAAGAATGCGGGGGACAAAAGAGGGACAATGATAAGATATACAGAAACTGGGGAAATCGAGAGAAAATATAATTATGGAGATAAAGAGAGAGAAAGGGGGAAAACATGAACATGAATATGAGACGGGGACGAGAACATCTGTAGGGAGCGAGAGATCGTTTCATAAGGCAGAGAACAAAATTGATAATGACAGAAAGTGAACATCTGAGGACAGATAAGCAGAGAGAGAATTAAAGGGATAGTTGAATTTTGGTATAGAGGGCACTACACAAAAAATTGCTACACAAAATAATTTTTTTGTGAGATAATGAAAAACTGAGTGTCAAATTCGAAAGAGCATACAATTTTAATGACAGAATAAACTTTATTTGATCAAAATCGATTCAGAAATGGCTGAAATATCCATAAGCATAGCCATTTGTAATGAAGGTGGGGCCCCACAATTATTCAACAATTTTGAACCAGCTGTTACAATTATTTTAAAATGCTTCCTCTTTTCAAAAATTTACCAAATATGTTTTTAGATAGTTGTTGATTATCTCTCTAACTAATCACTATTTCAACAAAACATCACATGCACAATACTTTATTTAAAATGGTTCATACCGATGAGTGTTTAGAGAGCACCCTCTTGAGTTTTAACGGCTCTTTTTGAATGATAACAGGCTTCTTAATTTGTAATGTTTTATTCCTTTTTAGCATGGTGGAGTAATAACTATTAGTTTGCAATGTAATGGTGCAGGTTTTGCTTATTAAATTCAGTTTTTACCAAAACTGTACTCTCTTTACCAGAACTCAACTATCCATTTAATGGAAAAGTCCTGGAAATGAATCTCTGGGGGAGAGAATCTTGTATCTGCAAGAATTGTCCAGGATTGGAGGCAGCAGCTTTACCATAAGAATATGAAGAATAGGATAAGGTGGTGGGGTTTAGAAGTAGAAGTCATGGCAAGAGAACATATTCAGTGATCCAGACAAGAGATTATATTTGGATATTCTAAGAGAAGGAAATTCAAGACAAATTACATAGTCATTAACCTATTCAATACATTATGATTTTGCTATAGTATACTTTTTTCATCTAGACTTTAGCCCCCACATTTTCATGACACAACCTGAACAGCTTGAATATCTGGGGAGAGGTAAGGAAAGGATACATTAGAAAAATTCCCAACTTTAGAGAAAAATAGTCAATTATTCATGAATAAAAATAATATGCATCATATTTGGATGTAGAGAGTGGAAGCTAGAGAACCAGAAACAGTTTCAGAAAGAAAAATATCATAAGTATGAGCAGGAAACCCGACAGGAAAGAACACAGTTTGCATGAACACACTGTGTTTCACAGTGTAGACCACAGTATTAATTGGAGCTTTTTAACAATGTGAAAACCAACTCACACTGTGAACAACACACTGTGAACACACTCACCACACACCACACTGTGAACACACCGTGAGTGCACTGTCACCACAGTGTGAAATTGCCTGTGTTCACAGTGTGTATCGCAGAAATTTCAGGGTGCTCACGGTGTGATGAGGGTTCACACTGTGAAAATGCTCCAATGTAACACAGTCTACACATTGTGTTCACACTGTGGTCCACGCTGCGAAACACAGTGTGTTCACAATGTGGTACGCAAAGGGGCACAGGTAAAAGGGGGCAATGTTGCACCCATATGCACACCCATAGATCTGAGATGCCGCAAACACTCTATCAAGCTCCTATTCTCCTGAGATTCCAATGAAAGGTAACAAGGCGCTTGGTCTAAACCCAGTTGGTCTACTCTCATGTCATCTACTAGCAAAAGCAGAGTTTAGAGGCTTAGTATTAGGGTTTAGAGTAAGTTTAGAGTTGGAAAAAGGGAAATAGGAGCTTTTAGCATCATATAGTAGAGCAAACATAAGACCAACAACAAATTGCTCATTTTCTCCTCAGAATGTAAGGATATGCATACCTGGCTATTGGTCTACTCTCCTTAAATCTACTAGCAGAATCAGAGTTTAGACGGTTAGGATTAGGGATTAGTATTTAGAAGTAGGGTAAGGGATTTGGACTAGGGTTTAGAATTAGGTTTAGAGTGGGGGGATCACGTTTGGAAAAGGGAAAAGTCAAGCACTTGGACCAAACTGATATGACAAAGGCGGTAGACCAAATGGGTGTAAAGCAGGCACCCATACAACCAAGAAGCTAGAGTGACTGAAGCTTTTTATCTTTAGGGTGAATCACTTCCCAGACACAACATGAATATCATGAATTGTTTTCATGACAACTCTTGAATATATATAGCCAAGATGTTGAATAATATGTATGAAATGAATCTAGCAACTGGCAGTGAATTCAATTTGGAGATTGTGTGCATCCTATCATTTCGCCTCAATTTAGAAATAGAAATACAATCCTCCTCCTCATCCTCATATTACTCTGTATCACATCCAAAATGATATCTTAACCCGTTTAGATTTTGGTGCAACATGCATTCTCCATTGAACACAGCCCAAGAATGTTCAGGACCAGTCCTGAGCGGGTTAACATTAAACATAATGTATAATGCAGAAATGCACAGATATGTCCAACACATACAGACTGCACTAAACCCGTTCCCCTTCGTGTTTCTGAAATCCCCATAGACTTTGTACACAACCCACCCGGTTTCCGTAGTCAAGGGGTTAAAATTTAAAAAAAACACAAATTCAAATTCATATAGACGGATACACAGTAAAGATACAAACACACATGAAAAACACAAACCTACTCTACGCAGTCACACACATACATAATTATCAACATGCATACAAACTGTACACAGGCATATAAAAAAGACATTCATACAGACATACATACATACATACAAACAGAAATGCATACATAAACATACATACATTCATACATTACATACATACATAAAACACATACATTTGTAGACACATATTGCACACACATTTGTATCCATCTTCGATATAAAGGCAAAACAGAAGAGCATTTCATTACAGCTACTCATGCACATCAATCTTTGCAAAAAATCTGTTTCCTTTCCTGATTTGTCATCATATCATTTCATATCTATCAGGAAAAGAATCGACATACTTTCCATTTTGGAGGACTTCTTATCCGGCCAACCTACATCTCAGCCTGATGATAATGTTTGAAATAGAACTCTGCCAGATTACAGTGTTGTGGTTATGATTTTTGAAGTTCTTTTTTTGTATTTGGGGGACCTAATCGCCCTGTGCCCTTGTGTATTCTTTTATCATCTCCATCATAACCCATAAGCTGGGCAGAAAGTGGCTCAAGCCGGCTCACGTGGCTTTCTCTTAAAATAACTGCAGGAATCTCTCACAGTCTGACCTTTTCACAAGCATTTTGGAGCAGGTAGCTTTAATCTGGATGAACCGTTCTTAAAGTGATGCCTGTAAAGTGTCTAACTCCACGAAAATTACTTGGAGCTTCCTCGTTTCTCTTCTACCGTGTTGTTTAGCTTATGGTTAGAGAAGAATAAAATAGGGTTAGATTTTTTCAAATGCCCCTGTAGTATGACGATATCTATCATTCAGCTCAAAAGCGTTAACAAACGGTCATAAACCTCATAAACGTCATAAATATTTTCGCTTTTTTAACCAGGAAAGCAGTGTTCTTTTTCAATGAAACTTTCACACATCATTTGGACATATCTTACAATGATTTTGGTACAGGATTGAAGTCTCAAATAGTAATTTGGGGCAATATCTGACACTTTACAGGCCTCACTTTAAGAATATGTTGCTGCCGGCATTAATATAAGACCTCCTGAAACGTTACAATGTCTGACGTTGTGATTGCCATTGTGATTAATAAACATGCTGAAATACAATGAATATTTCATCTTTTCTTGATGAATGAATGCAAAAGACGTCTGTTCATTGTAATCAAATGTAAGTTTGTTGTTTTCGTCTTTCCCTTGCTTTTTCAATCTAGGACAGTAGATATGCCAACAGATGCAGTGCTCAAGGATTTCGGGTAATGATATATGATGAAATAATAAGCACACTGCTTGGTTTTCTAGAGTACTAAGATGATACAATCTGTTCAAGGCTCTAGTAAGGATATGATGGAATCATCATTTCCTTTGCAGCTGTATAATGCTTTCTCATCATTTCAAAAGTTGGTAATTACTAATTAATTCCCCTGATCTTGTCATGAGTAACATTTGACTCTTTGAGTTAAAAGCTCTTATATTAACCCGTTCAATACGAGATTCTGAAATCCCCATAGACTTTGTACTCAGCCCACCTGGTTCTCGTTAAGAAGTTAAGAAGGAAACTAACAACAACAAGATAAATTACACTTTTGGCTAACATTAAGTTTAACCCAATGTGGAGGGTTTGATTTCGGTAAAAAATGCATTCTTAATATCCCCTATCCCCAGAACAAATGTAAGGACACTGCATGTTACACAATCATCAGGCAGTATTGAACATGTTAGGGGTAGTTCAGTTTTGGTATAGAGGGCGTGAGATAATGAAAAACTGAGTGTAAAATTTGAAAGAGCATACAATTTTAATGACAGAATAAACTTTATTTGATCAAAATCGGTTCAGAAACGGCTGAAATATCAATAAATATATCCGATCGGAATAAATCTGGGGCCCAGATTTATTTGATGATTTTTTTTTTTAATGTAAAAAATGAGGTATAGTTGTTATTGATCTCTCTATTTAATCGTTATTTCAACAAAACATCACATGCATAATTTTGTATGAAAAATGGTTGAAACCAATGCTTTTTTAGAAAGCGCCCTCTTGTGTTTTAATGGCTCTCTTTGAACGATAACAGGCTTTTTACTTAGTCGTTTGTAATTTTCTATACCTTTCGAGCACGGTGCAGTTATAACTATTAGTTTTTAATGTTATTGTGCAGGTTTTGGTTACTATAAAGCTCAGCCTTACCAAAACTGTACTACCCCTTTAACCCCTTGGCTACCAGATATTGCATTTCCCATAGTGTTAATACATGGTACACCAGAGTCCTGTGGTGAATGGGGTAATGCATTTGGAACTTGGTAAGTTGGTTGTTCCTCCTTAAAGGGACTTAGTAACATTGTCCAAATCCTCAAAATCCAATTGGAATTCTAGCGGTTCCCTCATACCTTGTTGTATTCGTATTAACAATAAATGCATGGGACAGGTTTCGGTTTTTCAAATTTCCCGTTCGTTAAAAAGATATTTACGATTGAAGTGTTCAGATGTTAAATTATCCACTGGATCGTCAAAACCATGTACAAAGTGAGTGCAATGAGTTAGTGAATATCACTTTGCATTTTTGTTCATTACTTGGCCATATAACATCTATTTAACTTGAAATTTTCACACAACACCCAGTGGACATAACAGATAACAACAATCAACCACTCATCACTTTTTGCACATGTCAACAAAGTTACTAGATCCCTTTAACACTCAGTATGAGTATCAATTGGACGCATACAAGGGGTTTTCCCTTCATATTGTTAGTTGTGTACATGCTGCAGGCATGTTTGAGAAATTAAATGTGACCGGCTATTGCAAACCCCCGCAATTGTTGGCAAAATCAAAATGTAGATTTTCATACCATTAGAGAGGCCTCAGCACAAGCTTTCATTTGATGCTTTGTTCTAACCAATTGGTCAATAATTGGCGAAGATGTGATTGTTTCAATTTTTACAATCATAAGTCTTTTACGCACATTATGTGAACTTAAAATTCCCATTTCTTCAAAACATGAATTAACGACAAGTGCAGGGTTTTGCTATAGCCAGTCACAAATAATCAAAGTCTGCTTCTATGTGAATATTGTGTATGACATGTTTGAGTGATCTAACCCTGTCAAAACCACTTGATATCAGCCTGACACACATTCTCCATAGACCCCATCCAGAGAAGTATATATATCAGGACCTGGGGGTGTTTCACAAAGATCCTAAGTTGAACTTAACTCTAAGTTGGACTTAAAAATTATGGAAAGCCATTAGTTTCTTTGAAAACTTTTTGTAAAAGTCCCTTTTCAAAGGCATAAAATGTTGATTCAAATCATGAATATTTTCTATTATCAAAGAGATTTCATGTTCTTGATGTAACATTCATGAAAAGTCGAAAATACTTGCATTTTTGCTTTTGAATATATTTTATTCCAAGGCTACAAATGGCTTTCCATAATTTCTTGGTCCAACTTAGAGTTAAGTTCAACTGAGGATCTTTGTGAAACACCCCCTGAATAGGTTGATATCTTCATTAGATCTACACAAAGTGTATTATGCATACAAACAAACAAATAAGTAGTCTCTATAATGTGTTGGCTGCTACCGACACTCCCAAATAACTATTTGATGTGAACAAGATAGTTTTAAAATTCCATTCCAACCAACATTTTCAGAAAATATTATATTCATATTGTTTTATTATGTTTACATATAATATATTGTTCAAGAATGTGTTCCTGGGGTAAGTTACTTGTAAAATATTAATCATCTAATCAGCAGAATCATGACAAATATGGTAGCGATAACAAAATAACAAATAATTCCAAAATGTCAAAATATCTCTTGAAACATAACTTTTTGTAATCCTGGGTGGAATATGAATCTCACACATGTAGTTTCACTTTAATACAAAGATTGACCAATTATTTTGGGCAGTGTTCCCCTTGAACCCATACAGCAGTAAGTAGTCCTGAAGAGTTTGCTGGGGCTGCAGTCCATGGACAATGCATGTTATACCAAAATGCAATAGTCTTGAAGGGTTAACCCGTTCACTATGAGATTCTTAAATCCCCATAGACTTTGTACATAGACCACCCAGTTCCCGTAAGCAACGGGTTAAGGTAAAACTAAAGACCTGTTGGAGTCCCTTTCTATTGATCATGGACACTCAGAAAAAGTACAAGGGTGCTAATATATATCCCCCGCCCATTCACTGCTAACGATTGGGCAGCCTGCATTCATTCATGTGAACCTGCTGGCTATAGGACCGATGCCAAATAAACGGAATCTTTATGCAGCCGGGGGATTCTAGGTGAGTGAGAGTCGATATCTCATGATGAATATGTAAAATGTGTGGAGGTGGCGTGGTACAATCGGAAGCTTGACTGATAATCACATATCATCGGTTAAGAATGAGAATGAGAAGGGTGGTAAGTCGACTTTTGACTAAATTGAGTTACGCGGTACCATCTTATAGGCCGGAGCCTCTTCTACATGATGCGAATTTCCAGATAAAACTAAATGTCTACTTTGGGGAACAGTTCACAAATATTGAAGATAGTCACATTTGTTTCTACATACATATAGCTTTTTAAAATTTGAACATAATTATCTCTAAATTTAGTACCAACAAAGCCCCAACATCTTCAGCGCCCTTTTCTTTCTCAACTGAACAATATTCTTGAGTTGGAATCTGAATGATGCCCAGGAACTTATGTCTTACAGCAAGATATTTAAAGGGATCTAGTAACTTTGTTGACATGTGCAAAAAGTGATGAATGGTTGATGCAATGTATATTGTTGTTGTCACAGTAGTTTTGAATTAGGCCTAGTTTGTTTACGTATGTATGGGCAAGGACCCAAGCACGTGCACGCCGCGATGTTGTTTTGTCATGGAGACGGGTATTATTACGTCGTGTCGCTCCAGTAGGCAGCACTGGTTTAGCTTGCTATTGTTTATTGTATTGCCCGGCATGGCAGCAAAGCTGTTATTTGATTTGGGGGATAGCGCGATCGCGTGCCACACCGTGATTGGTGCTCACGATCGGACACCGCACCCAGGTTGGGTTTGCCGAGCTGTAACTCGGGGCTGTGTTTTGCATATAAATGTTTGCCGCACCTAGTAACGGGACGCTAGGCTCGTAGCCGTACTTGTAGGGCCAATTGTAGTTGAGCGTCAAGTCACATGATAGCATGGTGATTGATGATTGGGTAAATTAATGATTGGTGAGAGAGGAATTTACACTTATTAGTTGGTGATTGGGTGAACGGTTTTGTACACTGCTGGATGTGGTGATTCTGTGAATGAGTTTTCGGGCGCTTTGGTGAGATGTCAGAAGCCATTAAGATCTGGTTGAGAGCGGACCTGTTTGAGCCACCAATAGGAGGCGTGTCTCGAGACACGGCCGGAGTTCTGGGAGAATGTGTACTTTGCTGTTGAGAGCGAGTGTTTTCCCCGTATTCATAGCTGCCAAGTAGTCGGGCTGTATATGCAGACTGTGCAGACGACCGTAGAAAGAGACCGAATTCCTCCGGGAGGGCAAGCATCGGACCACAGCTTCTCACAGGCTTCTCATACCAAGGATAGCTCCGCATTCGCTTAGGCGGAGTTTGGATTCCGGGCACCGGGCATCGGGACTCGGGAGGGATCACCGATGGCCAAGGGTTACGTCGCCACCGTGGACAGCGGGTACGTGGGCGGTTCTTTCGCGCCAGATGACTACGTGGGTTTCGGGAGCAGAGGCTTCGCGCACAGCGTACGGTCACGCGTCAGGACGTCGACATCGAACTGGGTTCGACCCGCACTACTTCGCGTGGGGCACTCTTCGGGACTGGGTGAGATCACCGACGGACAAGGGCTACGTCGCCAACGGGAACGTGGGCAGTTCTTTCGCGCCAGATGACTACGCGGGTACTCGGGAGCAGGGGCTTCGCGCGCACAGCGTACAGTCACGCGTCAGGACGTCGACATCGAACTGGGTTCGACCCGCACTACCTCGCGTGGGGCGCTCTTCCGCTGGAGATTCGGTATCACATGAACTATAAATATTAGCTGTTAGCTTGAACTAATGAATACTTTAAATATGATCAATGATTTGAACAATTACTTGTTATTAAACTCTCATTTTATTTATTAATACCTGTGTACCTAGTGCTTTAATTCACTTGTATTGTGGTAGGCCGCAAACCTTTGACAGTTGTTATCTCATATGTCCACAGGGTATTGTGTGAAAATTTCAAGTCAAATGGACATTGTATGGCCAAGTAATGAGCTAAAATGCAAAGTGATATTCAGTAACTCACTGCACTCACTTTGTACACAAGAAAAACTCGCCCGGAGTTTTTCTTATCTGAATACTTCAATCATACATATATTTGTAACGAAAGGGAAATTTGAAAAACCAAAACCTGTCCCGTGATTTTATTGTTAATACGAATACAACAAGGTATAAGGGAACCTCTAGAATTAAAATTTTATTTTGAGGATTTGGACAATGTTACTAAGTCCCTTTAATCCTCATAGATGCTCTCTATATACCCATGAGTATTCTAGCTACAGTACCTTGGTCGGATTTTAAATAGCCTGTAGGCAGTCTGTATTATACCACCATGGGCTAGAGTGTTTTTCCTCGGGGACTTCCTCAGGGAGATGCTGCACAATATAGCTCTGTGCATTTAAATTACCCATTTCATAAATCTACTTATGAACTATATCCATTATTTTTTTTTTACTGATAAATACTTTTGATAGAGCTAAATACACAACTTATTCAATAATAATAATGAGCAAGTTATACATGAACATTTATGTTAGCCTTTTAGAACTCAGTATTCAAGATACAAATTACAATAATTAACATGCCAAACTTTGCTCTTCTGATGAATACTAGTCATAGTGGGAAACAAAATACATGTACCTATTCAATGCTAATGAGTAGATAAATTATGTTATATCGGTGTGAGCCTGCCGGTCTCGGGTTTGATGAACTCAAGTAAAATGGTTGAGAATTCTTGGTAAAGGAATCAATATCATTCAACCTGCTGAGGGTGATCCTCAGGTATCCTGCAATTAAACCTGTTCCCTACTAGATGTTGCAATCCCCATAGAGTTAATACAGGACACACCAGGATCCCATAGGCAATGGGTTAACCTGTTCCCTACTAGATCTTGCAATCCCCATAGAGTTAATACAGCACACACCAGGTCCCCATAGGCAATGGGTTAACCTGTTCCCTGCTTGATTTGGCAATCCCCATAGAGTTAATACAGGGCCCACCAGGTTCCCATAGGCAATGGGTTAACCTGTTCCCTACTAGATCTTGCAATCCCCATAGAGTTAATACAGCACACACCAGTGGCCATATTCATAAAACCCCGATAAGCTAGTTGGTTGATCAAATTACGATTTCGATGTCCGCTAGGCTTAACTGGTATTCACAAAAGGCCGATAGGCTAAATTCGCTATCGTAGTCAAGGCCTGGCCTAGCATGACAACCCATCTGTCTAAATTTCACAAGCATTTGGTATTCCACGACATTGTTAGTCGAAATGCGAACAATTACAACAATAGATCTGCGGTGCCGACTAAATGCATTGAAATCTATTTATGCGGGACGTTCTGAATAGAGATTTGTTGGACTTACAACAAAGGCGTGAAGTTGAATGACGACCTAACACCCAGCTAATTTTTTCGTATTCACCAAAGTCAGATAGGACAAATTTTAGCTACACTGGACCAAAAATTTAGAGGTACTCTGATGTACCTCTAAATTACTAGCAAGTAACAATCTGCCCGGTTTGTGTATGTATATGCGTGTGGCGCGATCGTGAACATGGCAAGGAGAATATTCGAATAAGGGATATTAGAGATTTTTTAAATGATAGCGTGATGTTAGTTCAAAATAGTTCCCCAAGTACACGGGCGTCGATCTGTCATTGATACCCATTGATCAGGGGGGGGATGATCCATTCATCCATCCCCCCCTGATGAATGGGTATTACGTAAGTATCGACGCCCATGCCCAAGTAACATACTTTTCCGTGTTTGTCCTAGCATCCTTGTACTTCAGCAATAACATCTTTTATCAGCTTAAATTACATGTTTTTATCTGGAGTAATTTGCCTTTATTTTTCCTTGTTGTGACATATTAACTTACTTTTGCAGTTCGGATTGATTTTATGTGATTTCAATTCTGTTTTGATGAATCTATCTATATAATACTATTTAATGCAATTTCGTTTCTGTTTTCACTGCAATTGAATAGTTTCCCTTGTCATGTTATCATATTATAAGCGTGGCGGAGCTTGATGGTAATGAGGAGGGAGATGTATTTGGTTTTACTTCATTAGGGTGGCTATGAAAACATGTGCTTACGCGTGATCCCTCCCCCCCCCCCCCCCCCCCGAAAAAAACATCATTCCTACTCACGCTCATATCTACAGTAACACCCTTACATTTAGGAATTATAGCAAGCTTTTTGTTTTGGACACAAGTTACCGCCCCCCCCCCCCGCCCCCCCGTTTACCCCAGATAAGACAATTATGTTCTACTACCCCCTTACTGTATCACGTTGTAGAAAACATAACAAACTCAATAAGACGCTTTTATGATTGGAACAATAAGGAACAATCCGTTCATTTACACGTTCGAGTAAACTGCGCTTTTATGCGATGTCAAACAAACATGCAACAGATGGAATGTTACCATGACAGCCACGATGAATAAATTAGATCATCCGAGTTGTTAGCTTGTTATCGGTATGGTTAGCAGTGCTTCTAGAATTACGATTTAGCAACCCGCTACGAAGATTTTGAATGGCTATTGTATTACAGGGCTTATACGCTCGTTGATTGGTCGATATGGTAAGGGCATAGACAGCGTGCAAAATCTACACACATTACTAAATACATATCCATGCACGTGTGTGTTGTGCACTGGTTTGTGAAAACAAAGGTGATCACCCAAGCGAGTTTTGTGAGTTCCCCGCTAGTTATCTTCCAAAGTGGCATTTTGGCAAGGAGATAAGGCCTAGCTGACAGATAGGCTATCGGGCTTTTATGAATATGGCCACAGGTCCCCATAGGCAATGGGTTAACCTGTTCCCTACTAGATCTTGCAATCCCCATAGAGTTAATACAACACACACCAGGTTCCCATAGGCAATGGGTTAACCTGTTCCCTACTAGATCTTGCAATCCCCATAGAGTTAATACAGGACCCACCAGGTTCCCATAGGCAATGGGTTAACCTGTTCCCTACTAGATTTTGTAATCCCTATAGAGTTAATACAGCACACACCAGGCTCCCATAGGCAATGGGTTAACCTGTTCCCTACTTGATTTGACAATCCCCATAGAGTTAATAGAGAACCCGCCACATTCCCTTAAATCTTGTTCATGCTTTTCTCCGTTTATAGGGGCCACACAAATTTGAGAAGCCTTCATTTTACTTGCCTGACTGGGCCATAAAGAATACACAAAACACTTTCTAGCATAAAAACCATCTATAGAGAATAATAGCTTGCAAATATATCGAACATAGAGTGGCATGGTCAACTATAGTCGCAACACTCGTCGAATCAAATCTATTGATCTGCTCATAAATGCACACATAAGGTAAGCTTTGAATGAATTGTATAGAAATAGACCCTCAACTCTAGACGTTTTACCAAGCTGGACTTCCTTTCTATTCAGTGGGGACAGTGGCATAGCTACGGAGGGGCATGGGGGCACGTGCCCCCCCCCCCCCCCCTTAATTTGCAAAAAACAATAGAAAATATTTAAAGGGGTAGCTTTTTGAAAAATAAAGAAAAACATAAGATGTGCCCCCCCCCCCCCCTCTCCCCAATCAGTCCGACCAATGGACGGATTAAGCTATTCATTAGACAGAAATACTGTCTCTTCATGGGATTTATTATAATATTGGATTTTTTACTCTATGCCATTACGATACCCGCGATCCGACCGTCAAGTTAGCGGAGTAATTATAACGAACGATTTATCGGTCTAGCTATTCACGTGAACTTCTCTGGAGAAGTGGGTGAAGTAGAATATTGCAGTTTAATTTGGCGCTCAAAGGATAATATATAAACATCCCCAGCGACATTGTTAATCTATACAAGACCACCTGTTGGACATACCATGGGCTGGTTGTGTGCGCTTGAATGCCTGATGACAGGAATGCATACATCCACTATTGATTTCATTCAATGCTGTCCAGATTTATCCATTCCATGGACTGTACTACTACTAGGGAGAAATCCATGATTTATCCAAATACTCCCCCAACTATTCAATCGATGTGGAATTTTGTAGCCTATTCATCTAAATACAGTCAAATACTTGTATGAATTGTTCACCGACAACCATCAAGAATGGTAGATGTTAGTTCGGATTCGTAAATCGGATGTGCGGTGTTAACGGCTTGCGCATAGTGCAAAATACGCTCTGGCTTAGTGTTATTTTCATGTAAATGCACACAAATTAACTGAAACTGAAACTGAAAATAAACTTCATGTAACACAATGGTTGAATAAACAATTGTCACCAGGGAAGAGTAATACTGTTTCAACCGTCAGCAAGCATAGAAAATTAAGGGTATATATATTACTCGCTGGTCTTAACTTATGACTGTTTCTACACCTGAAAATAAAAGTTATTAAGTACACAATTTACCTTTAAAAAGAGTCAGATGCTAAGTGAAGATACTCATTTTACACTATATCACTTTAATACCATTTGAATCTGTTCATGCAGCGCCAAGTACTGTAAATGCATCCACGGCGTCTTCGTGTTTGCAATCATCTTTACTGAGGAAAATAAGAAGAAGCCCATCTAATTGAATAATACTTCCGTTCTGCGAAAGCACTAATGGATATCAGCTGCAATAGAGTACATTTTTTGTAACCTTTTTTTTTTTTAAGAAGCTGATTTTTTTATGATAGTAAATGCAATATCCATGAATTCACTTTTGTATTCTTCTTTCTCGTGCTCGAGACTCAAGGTTTTTTTTTTTATAATAAGTGATGAAATCAGGAATAATACTTCATCAAATAAAACAGGTGTTTATACTGTACACTATGAATTCCCCAAATCATAAGAAATGTGTTTTTACATAGTTAACAAATCTATTTCCTCACATTATGAATTGAAGTTCATGTTTTTACACGGTAAACAAGGCCGGGAAAATCCATTTCAGCTGCTAACTCCTCCATTTAAGTGGATATAAGGATAACAGACCTAAAACATCCATGGTCACATGCCATGGGCACATTGTTATCAACGTGATCTCAGGGGCACAGACCTTTTTGCCTCATTATCACCCTGATCATATCTGTAAAACGGTGTGTAAAACTGCCTTATAATGTGTTCAAGAAACATAACTATAATTTCATTTCAATATTTTTCATATCATATGGTGTTGAAATTGTGGACAATAAATGAATCAAATCAAATCAAACCATAGAGTTACCCCCAAATAAAATATGATTCGACATGCAAATAACAAGATTCTTTTACAATTAGATAAGTTTGTCTGAATAATAAGTTAATTTTTGATAAAAATTTGATGTTTTTGCTTGTACGGTGATTTTTGTGATGGTTTTGCCCACAAAGAAGATGATTTTGCACAAAAATTTGGTGATTTGGCTTAATATGAGATTCTTTTTCCCCAAAAATGGTGTTTTCAAAAGGCTGCAGGAAGTGGGTGGAGGATTATTTTGTCAGTGGTTCTTCTTCTTCTATGTAAAGTAAGCAAGAAACCCCACAACATGCCTTGACATTGACAGTGGAATTAAACATAACACATTCACATTTGATTGTAATATATTGATGTACTTTTTATTTGGATAATAAAACATCAAACACAAACACAAACACATAAAGAACACATCCAATTAAAATTATATTAAGAAAATTCTGTGAGAGGATGTAAGTCTTACGGAGTCTTCTCACTAAGTTTTCTTATATCATTACTTTTTATGTTGATTTTTTAACGACTCTGAGCAGAGCTTTTCCATTTATTTCCAATTGAAATGATATGTACATATTAATGCACTCTGTCATTCTTCTGTCTTCTACTATAAATTTGATACGCATCTGACCTTTAAACAACTCAAATAACAGTTTTGTAATGATCTCCTGTTTCTTCGAACAAAACATCTCCTTTCCTGCTTCCCTTTCTTCTAGTGACGACCAGAAAGCATTAGAGTCAAGAATGAGTGGCATGGCGAGAACCAAACCTGACATGAGGTTTAGTGAAGGGTAGCAGAACTGGGCGCTAACAGCTAGTGGCCTGCTAGCCCAGGGCCAGTGAAGTGACTCGGCGGACCAGCAGCAAATTATGAAAGTCATATTCAGGCAATTAGATATTTAAAATGAAAATGACAGTATATTATTAAGAAAAGTATGATATCCAGTAGTGTCAACCTTTATCGATTCTTGCACCTTTTGATTGATTCTTTGAATAGTAGAGAGTTTGTAAATGATAAGTAGTTTTGGGGCTAGTAAATACATATCACTAGACTGCAAACTTTACCCCCTTACCTCCCCTGGCTGAGCCAATGTTTGCAAATGTCAATTCTGAGCTCTCAGTTACAAACAATCCAAAATCGATCAGTCGCTGTCAATTGCGTTTGTTTTGTTTTGCCCTCTTTCCAAAAGTCATTGCTAACTCTTTCCGCCTTTCTTTGTCATGAACTGGTGAGACGACTAATTTTAGCACGCACATGCCTCTCGGCAATTAGTCTCAACTTACTGCCATTTTGTCACGAGACTACCTGTTGTCTGTTGTCAATTTTCCAACTAAAAAGTCAGTCACTTCTGCTCTCACGCACTGCACATGACTAGATGTCCTTCGGCATGACAACATACAAAGGCATACATTATATGCTTTTTACCTTCCCCATTATGTAAAGCAAAAGGCAAAAAGAGAAACGACAAGAAATTCTCCCTTCAGTACGGCTGCCCGAGTTCGGGGGCCCCACTTGGTGATTTTCCCTCTTGGTTTTCCATCATTTTCCATTTCCTTCCCTTTATACTTCATTTTGCCTTATTTGTATTTGTTCCCAAAGGATTCCCTTATAAATGGGTAAGACTTCCTGTTGATGCTAATGGAAGATGATGGAATGCACCATCTTTTTCAAAAAATAGCAATGAAATAAGGAGGATTTCTTCTCCCTAAAATCGATATTATATTCATTACAAGACTGATTCCCTCATTTAAAAACATGAACCCATATCCTAGAAACCAGATTGTCATGTAGGTCTTAACAATTTCAGAGAAAATGCATTGAATAATTTGTTTACCGGAAATGGCATTTTGTTTTATTATTCATGACTTATTCATGACAAATGAGACTGTGTGAGATGAGAGCATTACATGATGGACTTTACAAATTCACTTTAAAGAGACACTTGCATATTTGCACCTTCTCAGCAATTATTGGAGAACATTTTTTGTCAGTCTTAATTCCATGTGAAAATAAAACTCATTTTTAATGAGTGTTGTCGATCTGCTTCTACCCACCACATATCCATATAATTTCCCTTCAAAATACTGTGATAAATTAAACTGTACTAGTATATGATTCAAAGTAAACAGTTTTTCTCTTCTTTGTTAATGAAATAGAAACAATGAACAATATTATTTACTACATTATGTAATATGTTTGATAATTGTTTAAAATGTGGACAAAATGAATAAATAAAATTTAATAAAATAAAATGTTTTGAGACTATTTCTGCCTCATGTTATGTGTCTGATACTGATAGAAGAGCTAAGTTCCTACAGAATTAGTTTCAACAAAAGTGATTAAATTTTGATGATTATCAACTCTCCGGGGAAACCGTTTTTAGGATCTCAAGACAATCCGATAACCTCAATTTACCTACACTCGTTAGAGTCACGCTAAATCGTGTCATTACTGTGTCTGTCCTTGCCACAGCATGGATTCCCAAGCAAAGCCTGGCAAGATTTGTCAGCCCCCTCCTCCCCCATCTTAATATTCATCAACAAATCATGAAGATACTGATCACTTTTTGCAAACTAACATTCAAAAGTTGCAAGAATTGTCTGATAAGAAAGAAAATGCAATTTAAGCGCTAGTCCGAGAAGATTGGGACTTGAAAATATGTTTTAGTGGATTAAAATTGATTTTCAGAACTCAAAATTATAACTTTGAATTGCTGCACAAAGCGCCATATTTTTTGTTCAGACAACCTGTTGAATGGATGCAGAAGATGAGTCTACACTCTAGCAGCATGAGCTTCATTTCAATGTCCGCCTGCCGCTGACAATCTCGAGAACACAAATCATGATGACATTCGCTATGAGATCAATCAGCCAACTTGATTACTGGTCGTTTAGAGAGATAATGAGAACTGTAAATTGTGCGTGCCCCTCGTAACTACAGAGGCAACACCAGGATTTTAAATTTACGTGTTGTAGGGGGGGGGGGGGCAAACAGGGGACGAATCCTTTCAAAGGGGAAATAATGGCCGAAAGTAACAGAAAAACAACAACTTACAAAACAATCCCATTCTGGCCCGGAAAGTGGGGTGGCTACTAGGAGGAGAGGCCTGGAAAGGGGGGGTGGGGGGGGGGGGGGGTTGGGGGTGGGGGCAAAGTTTCCAATATGGGGAGGGAAATGCCCACTTTGCTCTGCCCCCCCCCCCCCCCCCCCCCCCCCCTCAGCACCCCCAGCACCCCCACTGCATGTCTGATTGCTCACCAGCCACTGCCACACTGACAAGATATCAATAAATTTATAGAGGAAAATGCCCTTCCAATATTCACTGCCTTTGATCTCCATTTATTAACACAATTTGTGGAATGAATGAATAAATGAATAGGACGTACATGTGCATGTGCATACTTATTGCATTGCATCAATTTGTAATCAACAGTTCTCCTTGTGAATCACCTTTCAAGATTCTGGGACAGGGAGAGTATAGAGAGGAGGAGAGAGGAAGAGACAGGAAGTGAGAGGAAGAGAGAGAGGGAGAGAGGAAGGGAGAGGAAGAGAGGAAGTTTGGGATTAAAGGGATCTAGTAACTTTGTTGACATACATGCAAAAAGTGATGAATGGTTGATGAAATGTGTATGTTTTTCATCTGATATATCCACTGGGTAATGTGTGAAAATGTCATGTTAAAAGGATGTTATAAGGCCAAGGAATTAGCAAAAATGCAAAGTGATACTCGCAAACTCATTGCACTGACTTTGTACACAGAACTTTCCAGTGGATAGTTAACAATCTGAGTACTTCAATTGTAAATATCTTTTTATCCATGCTTCTACATGAAGCAAACAAATATAACAAGGTATGAGAGAACCACTTGAGATCTAGGTAAGTTTTGTGGATTTTGACAATGTTACTAGATCCCTCTAACAACACATTCTTCATCTATAGACAATATCCTAAGATATCACGAACCAAGGAGGTATACTATAATACCTCCTTGCTCAAACTAGGTCCTTGGTTACTAAAAGGGTAAAAGTGAACTTAATGAAAGGTTAATCATTATTACACCCTACAAAACTAATATGTAATGTGTAGTTCAATATAATTAACCAGTTTTTTAACCCATTCAGGGCTTGTCCTACAAATTTCCTGGCTAGAATCAATGGAAATACATATTATAACAAAATCAAACAGTACGAAGGCCTAAATGGGTTAATTAATGTCAAATAAGGTGAACAAGTGATCAACCTTTGTGTTTCCCCTTGTTTTGTTGTTCATATTCGGTAAGCAAGGTATATATACATCAATGTTCTGGTGGAAACCTAAATTAGTTTTCCAAGTTTCCCCCTTCTTGTGCGATGTTCTCTGATTATCAAATCATCTGTGACCTTTGCAAGCAAGCTTTTTGAGCAGATGTGTGCTGAAAGCTAATTGAGGGATAGGCTAGCAATGAGAAAACCAGCAATTATGTTTGTTTGAAAAAACTTTGAAGGAAGAGGGGTGGAGGGGAGGGGGGTGGAGGGGAGGGGGTGGAGGGGAGGGTGGAGGGGGGGGGGGGGGGGTGGACAAACTTGGTGGTTGCTTAACCCAACTTAGAATTGGTCCCTACAATACTCAGTGTGAGGTGTATGTAGAATTCATGTAACACATAGATTCAGTAGTCTTGAGCAGGATCAAATTAAATTGCATTTTAATCTTCCATGTTCCAGAGAGAGGTACAGGGAAACATGTTGAGGAGACTTGTTTTGCGCTCAGTAGACGCAAGCTATTTGAAAGATTGCTATCTTATCTACTTAACAAACAGGGTACAACTACATTGTAATACATGACAAGTATGTGAATAACAAGCATCTTAAGATAATGAGACATGGTTCTACAAATCCCTAGAGTTTTGAAAATTACAATACTTGAGAAAAAACATTGAAGTTTCAGTGCAAATCATTCAATTTTGAGGCAATTTGTCATGTAAAAATTACAATGGTTATTAAGAAGACCTTAGCCATTACCCCATTCTTTTAGCAAGAAATTGCCAATAACACAGACAAGTTTGAGTAGATTAATAAACAGTTTGCAGCAGTATTTTTCTCCACAATGATATAAATAAAATTATTATATGAACAAAGAAAGAAAGAACTGAAGCAACATCAAGAATACACACTTTTGCCTGACTACTCCTCATAATGCTAGCAAATATGTTCCTGTTTAAGTAAAAGGTTGGATTCATATCAGGTTGAAACACGTGCATCATGAACTATTTAAACAGGCGTGCTATCAAACGTGTGCAAGATAACAATCACTCCACATGTACAGCAAAATAATGTGGAATTTGCAGGTATATATGAATAGTTAATTTGCACCCAAAAAAATAACAGCCATTTTTTGTAATTTTGAAAATACCATCATGTAAGTGTAACACAATATATTGTCTTTAAAATAATACCTTGTACTTATTGCATAACGAGGTATATATTTTGAAGTTATGATTGAAAGTATCACACATTTTCTAAATGTTCTCGTTGTTTTTCAGCTGGTTTAATCGCGATCATCTCGAATCGGTAAAAATAGTTTTATCGGTTTTGCATTCAAACACTTCATATATATGCATTATTCCTCTTCCCATGAGAGGCTTTGTTTTCCCTTTCAACATACTGTGTTAACCCTTTCCTTATGGGAACTAGGTAGGTTGTGTACAAAGTCTATGGGGATTTCAAAAAAAAAGTTTCAAAAAAAGGGAAGAGGTTAAAATACGGTTCTGCCCATGCACTGGGAGTTGTTTCAATTTGATGTAGAAGGCATTTCCTCCAGATCCCAGTCCCAGATACGACAGGTTCATATCAGAACAGGGCTAGGGTCTATGGAGAATGCATGATGCACCTCAACTCCTGAACGTGCCGAGCTCGCATTTTTGCGAGTTACAATGCCACACAAATGCCATAGAGCATTCAAATCCATGGCACGTTAAGAGTTAATCAAAATATAATTTACAATGGGCTTACTTATTAGTAATTGTGTCGGGGGGGGGGGATTTCATGAAAGAGCATTTTAACAAAAAAATAAATATTGATATTAGTATTGAATGGGTTCATATATATGGTAAATATCTCAGGCTCATATCCCAATACGTTTGTCATACTAAATGTATGTGCCCAAAACTTGTAGGTAAACTACGAAAGGAAGTGGGCTAGACTATAATACATGTACAACATATTTCAAGCCTTTGCAATATGTTTATATGAGAAAAAAAAATGTGATGTCAGAGGCTTCTAGCTGGGTAATAATTTATTACCCAGCTAGAAGCCTCTGACATCACATTTTTTTTCTTTTCTAATTTTTTTTTATGATTTCTTCCTAAAGAATATCTCAAGCCTCCACGATGAAATATTATATTTTTTTACCCTGAAAAGTTTTAAATCTAATTAATTTTTTCTGATCTTAATTGTTTTTGTTTTTTATTTCATCTGGAAGTATATTTCGAGCCTCAGCAATGAAAAATGAGATTTTTACCCTGGCAAATTTGTACATCTGATTTTTTTTCTGATCTTGCTTAAAGGGAGGCCTGTAAAGTGTCTAACTCCATGAAAATTACTTGGAGCGCTTCCTCGTTTCTCTTCTACCGTGTTGTTTAGCTTATGGTAAGAGAAGAATAAAATAGGGTTAGATTTTTTCAAATGCCCCTTTAGTATGACGATATCTATCATTCAGCTCAAAAGCGTTAATTAACGGTTATAAACCTCATAAATTTCCGTTGTAAAAGCTGACGCATATTTTCGCTTTTTTAACCAGGAAAGTAGTGTTCTTTTTCAATGAAACTTTCACACATCATTCAGACATATCTTACAATGATTTTGGTACAGGATTGAAGTCTTAAATGTCATTTTGGGCAATATCTGACACTTTACAGGTACACCTTTAATATGATTCCATCTAGAACACTCAGGAGTTTCCAAGAATAGTCACCAGGTACCTAGCATAATGTATCAAATGTCATGTCTCTCCTGTCATAATTTCCACTATAATACCCAACACGATCACGATTCTTTCCTAAGATTTCACACCGACAGCAGTAGTCATGTCTAAAGCTTTAGATCCATTCAAGACTAGTTCAATATTTATATACAATTGTGCTAGGTGCTAGTTGCATACAGAAAATGCATGTTATACCAAAAAAAATGTTATAATACAACAAAAATGTACATGTAGCCTTGAACAGGTTAATTAAACTGCCCTTGAATTCCCAAAAATGGCCAATATATAATATACAATACATAACACAACTGCATGCATACATGTATGTTTGCATAGAAAATTGAAATATTTCAAATGTAATTACAAGAAAGATATATATCCAGCAGAAATATATATGGAATATTAATTATCCTCCAAGTATTGCAGAACCATTTAACCCATCAAAGACTGGTCCCCAAAACACTTGAGCTAGAGTCTATGGGCAATTCCACCGAAATTGTTCACTTGGGTCAAAAAAACAATTGGCTCTATTTCAAATCCTATTGATTTTTTTCTGGATTATTTTTCCATACAACATGATCCTATGATTATATCTTTCAGTTCACATGATTTTTTTTATTCTCGGGTGTCTCCATATAGGAGAAATGGAAACCATACATGAAACTCCACACATGGGACTACCCTGTGCAAATTTCAGGAAAATCTTTATATTTTCCTAATTTTCTGGTATTTTTATTATTTAAGGCACCAAATTTGATTA
Organism: Echinarachnius parma; assembly: GCA_037951105.1. Classification (NCBI taxonomy): domain Eukaryota; kingdom Metazoa; phylum Echinodermata; class Echinoidea; order Clypeasteroida; family Echinarachniidae; genus Echinarachnius; species Echinarachnius parma. The sequence goes on along the minus strand of JBAMJV010001532.1, from coordinate 136,148 downwards.
CTGATAATCAAAGTACCTTTTCAGATTAAAATTTCAGTCTTTTGAGTGCTCTAAAGTATATATTTTAATTAATCAAATCCTCCGGACAAAAGTGTAATGTCCGTAACGCTAAAAGTGTAATGTCCGTAACGTCATATTTCATACTGTGAGTAAAAAATAGATCACTGAATTTACTAATGGCTTCCATCACTATTTAGAATAGCATCTTGTGATCCAAATAATGTAAGATATTACCATGTTTGGTGATTGAACTCACAGGGTTTGGGAATTGTACAAACTGTGTAAAAATGCTTCGTCCGTTTAGCGTAATGTCCGTAACGAAAACAAAATGTCTTTTTTCTCAGCAAATATTCATTCCTCAGTCATGAAACTTTGCATGTTTATCACTGACTATTTGAAGTTACTGAATCAATGACTCGAAACGTTTCCTCTTGTCTTATTTTTGCTGTGGATGGTTCTAAAGAGAGAAAACTGTGTCTGGTGGTAATGTCCGTAACGCTGGAATTGCCCCTATTGAGAATGCATGTTATACCAGCATTAAACAGTCTTTGATGGGTTAGAATTGTTTTTCAATGGGAAACCGAATAATGTTAGATATTTATTTTATGACACTACGCCCCAAATATTGATTGAATATTTTTTTGGACAAAGACCTAGATCAATAACGCTGAATGCCAGCACTTGATCGAGTCCCTATTCTCATATGAGGTGGGAGAATATATCATGGGAATGTGAAATGATGTATAGGTACTGTAGTGTTATCTCTGCTTCCTTATGTAAGCCAAAAGCAATCATAACCTCCTACTTGATCTATCATTAGAAAGGATTATAGAATGGGTTGATAAATCCCTGCAATCTGATTGGTTGAGAGCAAAATTTGTGCAGACAATTAATTGTACTGGATGCATGAAAAGTCATGCGTCCGGTAAAAATGTCATGCGTCCGGTAAAAATTTCATGCGTCCGGTAAAAAAATCATGCGTCCGGTAAAAAATTTCATGCGTCCGGTAAAAAATTTCATGCGTCCGGTAAAATTATTTCATGCATCCGGTAATTTTTCTAATTTTTAATTTTTTGACTTTTTGGGGGGCGTAACAATGCCCATTCTATAAAACAGATGATGCGCAAGTTTATTTTGTGGGTCGGTGGAATTGTTTGCACGCGGTAACTATGGAAACTAGTCTAAACCCACTCGGCTTCGCCTCGTGGGTTTAACAGTTCGATAGTTACCTTGTGCAAACAATTCCTACCGACCCACTCATACCTGCGCATCATTTGTATACTGTGCAACATGTGTACACTAACACATGATGAGCTGATTAGGAAGACCATTTCTTGAATTATGCTGGATCAGATTTGTAAATCAGATAAACACTGCCAGCTTGTAAACGCCTAGCACACAAGCAAAATACATATATTGTCTCAGTGTTTATGCAGTGTGCACAAACTAGCCTAGTTCAAAATGGTGATGCGGGGTGTAGCAACCCAACTCGATCATGGTAATCTTTCAAATTTGGTTGAATCAATGACATTACGTAATAAAATCATGGGACAGGTTTCGGTTTTTCAAATTTCCCTTTCGTTAAAATGATATGTATGATTGAAGTGTTCAGATGTTAAATTATCCACTGGATCGTCAAAACCGTGTACAAAGTGAGTGCAATGAGTTAGTGAATATCACTTTGCATTTTTGCTCATTACTCTGCCATAAAAGGTCCATTTAACTTGAAATGTTCACACAACACCCAGTGGACATATCAGATAACAACAACATTGTATCAACCGCTCATCACTTTTTGCACATGTCAACAAAGCTACTAAATCCCTTTAACCCCTTGCCTACGGGAACCGAGTGGGCTATGTACAAAGTCTATGGGGATTTCAGAATCTTGAAGGGAACAGGTTAACATGTGAAGAAAGGACACTTGTGCATGAAGACCACATGTTCTACCTCTCTTGGGTAGTATTTATAGACAGGTTTTAATGTATACCAGTTAAAATGCAGACCAATCACTTTCAATTTGTCGTCAGCTTTATATTCATGCATATTTCATAAATAGCCACTAAAGCACAAGCCACACTACTAAACCCCTCTCTCTCTCAATTGAAACGAGGGTTTACTATTCATGAATATTTTAAAACCAATGGCAATTAAAACTAAAGCCCCCAAACACATCTCTTCCAATCCATCAGCAGACCAGGGTAGGAAATATACGGGGGCCGAGGGAGATTTTGCCCCCTAATTTTCAAAATAGCCCCCTGGAATATGTAGATAGCCCCTAAAATTAAAGATTTTATTCAAAGAAAAACCAATATTAGCCAAATTATATCTTTACAGAAAGTTGAAATCATACAGAATATGAAAATATTACTTTCCAACTACTAGCACATCCACAAATTGAAAAAAAAAGATCATATTAAACACTGCCTCAAAACCCCCAATCCAGCGACGAGCGGAGTCAGTAGCTGTGTGTGTTGTAGTGACGTCACCATAGGGGTTATCCAATAGGAAGCTTCGGTATCTACCACGTAATATACGGGAATTATACCCCTTTATACCGAGGATTCCGTGGTTGTTTAAACTATTTTCTATACAATTATGGTGGTTTAAACTTTTTGAACTAATAAAATAACAATTTATATTCGTTGTAAAGTTATTCTTTTATTATGCCTCCGCAACGAAGTAGCCGGAGGCATTATGTTTTCGGGTTGTCCGTCCGTCCGTACGTACGTCCGTCCGTCCGTACGTACGTCCCGTTCTCGTGATCGCGTTATCTCAAGAACCGATTGACGGATTTTCACCAAACTTGGGTCATGTATGTATCTTGGGGTGCCAATGATCTGATTAGATTTTGGGGTCATGAGGTCAAAGGTCAAAGGTCACAGAGCTCATTATATATGCAAAAATAGCTTGTGATCGCGTTATCTCAAGAAGGGATTGACAGATTCTGACCAAACTTGGTACATGTATGTATCTTGGGGGGCCGATGATCTGATTAGATTTTGGGGTCATGAGGTCAAAGGTCAAAGGTCACAGAGCTCATATATGCAAAAATAGCTTGTGATCGCGTTATCTCAAGAAGGGATTGACAGATTCTGACCAAACTTGGTACATGTATGTATCTTGGGGGGCCGATGATCTGATTAGATTTTGGGGTCATGAGGTCAAAGGTCAAAGGTCACAGAGCTCATATATGCAAAAATAGCTTGTGATCGCGTTATCTCAAGAAGGGATTGACAGATTCTGACCAAACTTGGTACATGTATGTATCTTGGGGGGCCGATGATCTGATTAGATTTTGGGGTCATGAGGTCAAAGGTCAAAGGTCACAGAGCTCATTATATATGCAAAAATAGCTCGTGATCGCGTTATCTCAAGAACGGATTGACAGATTCTGACCAAACATGGTACATGTATGTATCTTGGGGGGCCAATGATCTGATTAGATTTTGGGGTCATGCGGTCAAAGGTCAAAGGTCACAGAGCTCATATATGCAAAAATAGCTTGTGATCGCGTTATCTCAAGAAGGGATTGACAGATTCTGACCAAACTTGGTACATGTATGTTCCTTGGAGAGCCAATGAACTGATTAGATTTTGGGGGTCATGAGGTCAAAGGTCACAGGGCACTTATAGGTCATAATTGTGATACGTCAAGATCTAAAAGACAGAGTACCATCAAAATTTAGTTGACAGAATTAATTCTGTGTACATGTTGATTTGGGCTTGATATGAATAAATTGCGTAATGGCGGAGGCATCATTTTCGACTGCGCGCAGTCGAAGATCCATCTAGTTCATTAATGTGTCTGATAAAGTAAAAATAGGTAAATGAATCACCTAGTCTGCGAGTTGAATCATATACTCGCTGGCGGCATGCATAATACGTGCAGAGCCTCGACCCTGCGCGATACGGTGGAAAATATGCATGCAATAATAGCGGCGAGTGCAGTGTATGTAGCTCGCTTCAATTCAGCTCGCGTTAGTGAGTAACGGTGCAATATTATCAGCGCAATTTTTTTGCTGTTTTTGCAGGTAATTGTTCTCGTATTTGTTTTAAAAGCCCTACAAACATGTAAGTAAAATAAGAGATAGTCTAGAATAGGTGTGATCGTAATAATCTTGCATTTTCGTTCCTTTTCGGAGCTTTTTAAAAGTGCAATTACTTACAAGGCAGTCATGGCAGTTGGCGCAGCAGCTCAGCTAGGTAGCTAGAGCACAGCCTGTCTCGCGGGGCTGGGCCGCTGAAACTCTAGTGCGTGTTCCGTATCATTCAACTGACGGGCATTTTTTTTTTTCGAGGCACGTTCAATTTGCGTCTCTCAATTTGTCAAACAAATCTCTAATTTTGGGAAAATAACCACTCATACGGTAAAATATGTACTTTTACACTAACATTGGGCAATTTTCTAGATTTTTGTTTCTTCATTTCCGATGTTGCAAAACGAGCAAGCGGTGGTTGTTGTAACGAATACTGCACGCAAACTGATCTATCATACCGCGGCGATTGCGCATGCGCCCCTTGCCACACGTCATAGATCTAAGCAGCAAGATCGGAGTGAATTTGGGCCTGGTTTGGAGGGTGTTTTTTTCTCATTTTCAATTTCGATTTAAAAATATTTTAAAAATTTCAAAAAATCTGAATTTCTCGAGGCTTGTAAAGTACAAGGTTACCTTCACAATCATACCAAATTCGACTCAATTTATAATCAATGAACAGACTCTTTAACTAACCCTAGGTATTATATGAAATAATTTGTGATATCCATCAGATTGAGAAAAAAATAGCCCCCTAAATTAAGAAATTAATTCCTACTCGTTGATGGATATTTAACCCATTCTGGGCTAGATGTGAAACAAAGATCCTAAGTTGAACTTAACTCTAAGTTGGACTTAAAAAGTACGGAAAGCCATTAGTTTCTTTGAAAATTTGTTGTAAAAGCCCTTTTTCAAAGGCATAAAATGTTGAATCGAATCATTAATATTTTCAATTATTAAAGAGATTTCATGTTCTCGATGCAACATTAATGAAAAGTCTAAAATTCTTGCTTTGTTGCTTTTGAATATATTGTATTCGAAGGCTACAAATGGCTTTCCATAATAGTTAAGTCCAACTTAGAGTTAAGTTCAACTTAGGATCTTTGTGAAACACCCCCTGGGCTGCGGTATATGGACAATACATGTTACACACTAAAATCAAATAGTTTTGAATGGGTTAATGTACACAGCCCGTAAAAGCAGCTGGTGCTAAAGGCTCCTACTGGGGGGCAAACTTTTTAAGCACATAAGTTGACCTAGATTCTAATACAGAGCCTATGAACTCTGCAGAAAGGAACAGATAGAAAATAAGATACAGTTTATACATCTATAAGTGAAGAATGATCATAAAGTTGAACCCTTTCAAGTCTATTTCAATATTGTATGCTTCATAAATGCAAAACCAAATTATTTTCAGAACTAGTCTTGAGCCCCCAAACATAAAGATTCACAATACTTATATAAAAGAAATATGTAAAAAAAACATAAATATAACCGATAACTTAAGAGCTCATTACACATCGAAGTATTGTTCATATCATAAAACATTAGGTCCAACAAAGCTGTAAATAGAATAGGACCTTCAGACAATAATTCACAGAAATTTAAAAAATGGTATATACATTGTGAACAGGTAAAGGCAGTTTTGTAGAATTTGAGCTAATAAACCACGGGATGTATCTCGTTAACAAACATACCTTTTACTGTAAATAAATACGCCTTGCTTAATCCTCATGTAATTCACCAAATCTGCTAATGGAATACAACTCACCACATCAAGCGGGAGATTTACAACTGCCTAATGCACTGCAGCGCTATCAACAAACTGCACTCAAATGGACTGCCAGGGTATTCACCATGCAGCGTGATAACCAAGAGGAAAAGTGTGAAAACGGTCCAGGGAGGCACGTTTATCACTCAGAGAAGAGAGATAGCTGATCACTCTCTCTCTCTCTCTCTTTATCATCACAGCAGAATGCTCACGGGGTATGCCTGTCTGGCGCTATGATCTGATCTCAGGAAGGGGGCAGGGGGTGGGGTGGGGAGATGGGAAAGATAGCACTTCTACCAGTAGTAGTGAGTTCTACAGTTTTGTACAATGTTACTGTCTGAAAACTATGATCCTGGGAAGGGAGCTAGGGGGTGGGGTGTGGAAATGGGGAAGATAACGCTACTACAGTTGTGTACAGACAATGTTAACATCTGTAATCATAATCCTAGGGAGGGGGATATAGGGGGGGGGGTAGATGATGAAGGATCATGATGAAGTGTGTGATGCTTTGATCATGGGAGCAGGAGATGTGGATTGGGAGGGGGAAAGGTGAGGGGGACATGGGAAGAGGATAGAGGTTGAGAGAGGGGTAAGATGAAGAGGGCCTCAAGGTCCTTAGTGTCCTCAGTAAGTGAGGTTGAGATCTAGGCTTTAGGGCACCTGGGAAAAATTCAGGCACGCTCCTCCATAAATCATGTCGTCAAAAAGAGGGGAACACAAATATGAATTTGAGCGCAGAAAATGTGTAGCTAAATAATTCATAACGGGACTCTGACATTTATCGGAATATGCAAGGAATAGCTGATTGCATGATTTTCTGCTGGGCTCCCCTACATTATCTGGATTCTGTTTTTGTAGATTGCCTCACTCCTAATCTTGAATTCTCCCTCCATTTTTATATTTCTCCTTCTTCATTCATCTCTCAAACTTGTTTTCCTTCCTACTCCTTACTCTTTATATATATATATTCCCCTCTCTCCATCTCATCCTTATCACTCTCCTCTCTCTGTATCCTCTCTGTCATCTCTACTCCCCCCCCCCCCCCACCCCTCCTTCGCTCTCCCCCTCTCCCTATTTCTCTCACTTGTCCACCCCCTAAATTCCTTACTCTGTATTTTTAACTCTTGTTCTCCCCCTCATATCGTTATCACTCTCCTTTCTCTTATATATTTCCATCTCTATTCTCCTCCTCTCTCTCTCTCCTGCTCACTCTCCCCCACTCTTTATCTGTCCACCCCCTCAATTACCCATCATTCCACAAATGAATCATAATCTCCTCAGCCAGGCATACATATATATATGATGACATAAACGGTACCCTGGGGTACCAGACGAAAATCCGCCATTTTGTTTAATTATTTATTTAATTTTTAGGGCTGTACTGTGGGTATAGCGTGCATACAATCGCGCGCTGCACTGCATGCACAACGCAATAGCTGCAGTACGGTTGGACGCAAGATGGCGCTACACAACGCGGTACCCCGGGGTACAACGGTACCCCGGGGTACAACAGTACCCCGGGGTACCGCGTGTGTCATCATATGTCCTGCTAAATAACAGTTTCAAAGCCACCATACTTTTACATGGGGACAGGAAGCAATTGAGCGGGCAGTGACAACTTTTGCTATTAAACAATTTTTGTTATCAATTGGTAAATGATTGATTCAAATTGGAGCGAAGGTCAAACAAGAGGGATCCAGTACACGTGACAAGGTTTTCTCACCAGTCGAAACAAATCAAAATCAAATTAGGCGGCCTGATCAGTGCCTGGGAACCGGTAAGACGTTCAATCCTCAATTTCGAGACTGAAAATCTAATATTTCTATGTTTCTGATATATAACTCAACCACCTAACAGTTCTATATCAAATAGAGACACAGGGAAAACACGTACCGATACACTCAAAATAAGGTCAAAAGTCAGGTCACGTTAAACTTAAGTCTGTTAAAGAAATTGTAACTGTCAAATAAATTAAACAATCAAAAGTTGTTTTTGCATGTAGGTAAGATGAATCATTTCATCTAGATACAAATTAGACAAAAAACAAAAAGCAGATTTTGAAGTGTGCAGAAATTCTGTAAAATAGCTTGAATGCACATGGAAAAAAAAAACTTTCCTAAAAACAGAATTTGTTCATTTCTAGGCATGATGAACCATTTCATGTGCAAATAAAAACCAAAATTTGAAGGATACATTTGACGCAATGGAACCTCTTTATAACAAGCTCTTTTATAACAAGGGACTTGATAGGGCGAGGTAATTTCACAGGTCCATTATCTATGTATTTGATCATTTGTAAGCCCTGATACAACAAGATATCTGATCCTCGATAAGATTCATCTGACTGTGAAATTAGTAGTTAAAAAAAAGATATATAAATGAGATATCTGATATAAGGAGTTAAGTTCAATGGGCCCAATGTGCTCGTTATAATGAGGTTTCACTGTATCTCTGTTAACAATGTTGAATGCAGATGGGAGAAGCCTTTCCTATGAGTAACCGAGGCCTCATATCCTGTGCTACTGCATCAACCTTCAATTCTAGTCACCCCAAAAATACTTCACCCAGAAATTTAGTCAGGTGCGCACGTCCTGAGCTGGTGACTGAAAGACTGACTGTTTAGTTTCAACTTATATTTCAGTATAGATTTTTGATGGACTATAGTAGACCCTTATTGGGATATTTGCTGGAATGGAAGGAATACTTAATTTCAATATTATCTAAATACTGCGTCAACGTTCGATTCAGGTCACCCAAAAAATACTTCACCCAGAAATTTAGTCAGGTGCGCACGTCCTGAGCTAGTGACTGAAAGACTGTTTAATTTCAAATTAAATTTCAGTATAGATTTTGATCTGCTATTGCAAACCCTATAACTGGGATATATGCTGGAATGGAATTAATATTTAATTTCAATATTATCTAAATACTGTGTCAACGTTCAATTCAATTCACCCAAAAAAAAACTTCACCCAGAAATTTAGTCAGCTTCGCACGCCCTGAGCTTCTTACTGACTGACTGTTTAACTTTAACTTATATTTGAGTATAGTTTTTGCTCCACTGACTGTGGTGAACTCTTGTTGGGATAATATGCTGGAATGGAAAGGATTTCAATATCATCTAAGTATCATTCATGCAAGAATCCTTTACCCTTGAACTGCAGTCGTGACTGACTGACTTCCATGCCTCTTCCTTCACCTAATCCTCCTGGGATTGAGTCGATCATCACAAATTTGTTTCACTTTTAACTTAAATCCAGTAAGTTGTAAAATTCTCTTACAAGTCACCCTAAAAAAAGGGTTACCCCCAATATTTAGTCCAGTGCTCACACTCTGAAAGACTGACTGACAGACTATAGAGTTTGTAATTATAGCACAAACACTGAAAAGGGTTTCTGGGAAGTACCATCAGTTAGAGCACTTTGTAGCTCAGTGGTTAGAGCACATGTCTTCCAGTTAGGAGGTCTCTGGTTCGAATCTCCGCGAAGCACAATTTTCTTTGCTCATTTTCATTTTCACTGCATATCAAAACCAGTAATCCAAGTCACCTTTACCTGGAAAATTCAGTAGAATACATCCACCTTGATTTACAACTTATCTCAATCTTTATAATACTCTCTATTATTTCCCTATATCTACCTGCCATCTTGTCCCTTCTCGCCCCCCCCCCCCCCCTCACTCTCTCTTCCTTTACCCTCTCTTTATTTCCGCCTCTCTCTATAATTAAGTCTCTAAATCTAATGAAGTTGTTATAATGGGTTTTGTGCGTTAGTTCGTATCATGGTAGAAATCCAATTAGCTACTGAACTTGATGTGCTGATGCCTATGTGTCTTTAATAGCACCAGTTAAATCCAACAACTACAAAATGGCAGGGTGTCTATATATCTTTTACAGTGTGAGAGACGTTATCTCAACTTTTAAATGCTATAAATTATTTTGTTCATAAATTTTTTTTTTATACAGTGCAAATACTTCAAAGAACTTTTTAAATAATGTTTTAACGTAGGGCAGCATGGTTATTTGTTCAACTTTGTGAATTAGTGAGAGCATTTTGAAAGAAAAAACATTGAGCTAAACTATTAATAAACACTATAACATATAAATACTGCCCTGTTTGTATGTAATAATTACTTTACAATTTATACAATCCCATGCACTGATCATAAATCTATATGTCTGTGTGAGTGTGGATAATAGTTGTGTTTGTATAAACTATAAATGTTTGATGACTTCAGTATTGACTTAAATATCAAAAGCTTGCTCAAATAAAACCATCTGCCTGTCCTTTCAGTTCTAATTCCTCCCACTCCTCCCCCCCCCCCCAACCCATCTTCACAACCCCTTGACTTCGCCTCTCCTCTTTCATCTCTCCTACTTTTCCCGCCCCTCCCCTCCCACCCCCTTCCCTTCCCCAATCTCCCACCCCTTAATTCCCTCTCCTCTATTTCCTGTCCCCTGCCAACCCTTCCTTTCCCTTACCCCCACTTTGACCCTGTCCATCACAATTGTACTCTGTCTCTCTCTTTCATCTCTCTTCCATTTCTTCTCCCCCCCCCCCCCCCCTCCCCCACCCCATTCCCTTCCCCTTATCCCACTCTCACTCTGTCCATCAATACATACTATCAGGGGATACCTGGAAATGGGCCATGTTATTTAAAGGTATACCGACAAGAAAACTACCTCAAAATTGTGTTTTACTCTATCTAAGGTAGATTTTCATGAAGATTACTAATAAAAACATATTTTCCTCGTGGGAAAACCCGGTAAAATGAAAAAATCAACTTGAAAAACAGCAAATGCGAACAATGCACCAAATCAGAGCAAAGTTCATCCTGTCATAACTCGTGCATTGCTCTACCGTTTTGCCTCAGACTTTCGCTAATGATTCTTCATATTCACTTCATTCTATACTAGCAAACATCACGTTCCTGGGGTGCAATTACCCTTTAAGACAAGAAAGGTGAAAACAAATAAAAAACACATCACACATGTGGCCTCAAGTCACTGAGCAGTGAAGTAAGTCGGTCAAGCACAAAGTAAAAGTTTAATGAGATAATGTGAGGCCCACACATTGGATTTATACCTTGCCTTTTTTTTAGTTATAATGCTTTGTTTGTTGATGTTGTTTCTTTTGATACAGTTTATTTGTCTTTGATGTATGTTTTGCCTTGTTCGTTATCATAGTTCTTTTGTTTTATTTGTTTCTGTTCTCACGTAAAATACATGAAGACTATACGCCAGCTCCATGTTTAGTAGTCCGTGTTCTGGACCTTGTTTTTAAAATTTTAGATGGATAATACTGCGCTTTTATACTTGGCCGTCAGGTGGCGTGCTCCATGCGAGGGGCGGTCGACACTTTTGCTTAGCAGCTATCAGGCATGAACCTTTCTCCAAGAAGAACTAAATTTGCTTACCTTTAATCTTTTGCAGATGATTATATTTTGCTGTAATATACATTATTTGGAGTGTAAGACTGCATTCCACAATATTTAGGATTTAGCTTTCTATAAGTTTGACGTAGTTATATACTGCCATATTATATTCCCAATTTTCTTGACAGTATTTGCTTAGTCTAAGTCTCATTTGGTCTAATACATTATGCTTGAAACTTCCCACTCCCCTATAACAAATGAATCTTGTCCCTAACCCTAAACCTATTACCCTAGCCCTAATCCCAATCCCTAATCCTAATCCTAATCCTAATCTTAATCTAAAGCTTCTAAATTCATATTTCACTAGAAGACGAAACGGAAGGAAACGAAGCAGCAAGTCATTGTACATGTATACATAGTTTCTGATTGATGGTATCGTGTTCGACACTGCGTATACCATGATAGTATTCATGGTTTAAGGTTATTTTTAGATGGGTTTAATGTAACTAACTGAATTACGGGTCTTGGAGCGTAGCTCTCGGGAACTGTTAGCACCGGCACATGAAAATGGGTTATTGAATTAGGGACACCACTTACCATGTTCTAATTCACTTGTGATGGCTAAGATCCGCATCATGTATATCCGGGGACAAGATCTACACACATAAATGTATGACCGTAGTGGCATAGCGTGGTCCCACTGATTGGGACTCTGGGAGGGTACACTTCATGATTTTTGTTTTTAAGAACAGTATTGGGAAACGCCACACACACACACAAAATGAAAAATATGCTTTTATCACCAACCATGTGAAAGAATATACCATAACTAATTAGCTGTAAATGCAATGATTTGGACAAAAGCTGTTTTCAAAATTGACTATTTGAGCAATAAACATACGTTTTGTAACTTTCCCAATACTGTTTTTTGGCTTTAAGATAATCACCTTTTTTTCCCTCTTTTTTTTGGGTCAAATTATTGGGTTAGGGTTCAAAACAATTCTAAATGTGCTGATTTAGTATAAATACATACTGTATGTATGAGTTTCTGGGTAACTCAGTATTGTTTGGGTTTGACATATGGCCACTTGCCAATTGGAATATGTAACCCATTTAGGACTGGTCATTGGGCTCTGGCTTTAATATAGAGAATGCATGATGTAGCAATATCACAAAATACTCGAAAGGGTTTAACCCTTAAATGAAGATCTTGACTCTTGATATTAATGCAAGGTGATACCTTCCATTATGCTGTAATGACTAATACAGGTCTCTTGCATTGTTCACTCATAAACAATCGGGCAGAGCCAGAGGGATGGTGGTTGTTTTCGGTAAACAGCCAGATACGCAGAAAACAGGCAGGTGCAAGCTGCCTTGTTTACCCCATTCAGAGGGGTGTTTCACAAAGATCCTAAGTTGAACGTAACTCTTAGTTGGACTTAAAAAGTATGGCAAGCCGTTTGTAGCCTTGAAATAAAATATATTCACTTGCAAAAATGCAAGTATTTTTAGACTTTTCATAAATGCCTCATCAAGAACATGAAATCTCTTAGATAATAGAAAATATATATGATTTGAATCAACATTTTATGCCGTAAAAAAAAAAAAAACTTTTACAAAAATGTTTCAATGAAACTAATGGCTTTCCATAATTTGTAAGTCCAACTTAGAGTTAAGTTCAACTTAGGATCTTTGTGAAACACCCCCAGGACTTGCCCCTGGTGTCCATAGAGAATGCATGTATAACAGAATCAATATGTATCAAATGGGTTAACAATTGGAGACCCAACTCATTCAAATAATATTTGGATGGAAAAGATGAACAAAATATACATGTAAATCCCAAGTTAAAGGGGCAGTACAGCTTTGGTAAGGTTGAGCTTTAGTAACCAAAACCTGCACAATAACATTACAAACTAATAGATATAACTCCACTATGCTTGAAAGGTATAGAACATTACAAACGACTAATTAAAAAGCCTGTTATCATTCAAAAAGAGCCATTAAAACACAAGAGGGAGCTCTCTACAAAAGCATTGGTTTCAACCATTTTTCATACAAAATTATGCATGTGATGTTTTGTTGAAATAATGATTAGATAGAGAGATCATCAACAACTATTTAAAAACCTCTTTTGAAAAATTTTGAAAAAGTGTACGCATTTTTTTAATTAAAAAAAATCACCAGATTTATTACGATCAGATATATTTATTGATATTTCAGCCATTTCTGAACCGATTTTGATCAAATAAAGTTTATTCTGCCATTAAAATTGTATGCTCTTTTAAATTTTACACTAAATTTTTCATTACCTCACAAACAAATTATTTTGTGCAGCGCCCTCTTTACCAAAACTGAACTACCCCTTTAATGTTGTTTGAATGAGTCTACTCATTATGCTGAGAGTGTTAGCAATAAAGGCTAGGATATGTTAAAAGGATTATGGAATATACGTCTTGGTACCTGAATCAAATCAATTTCATGTTACTTCATTCAAAACTAGGTGAGAGATATCTAAACAACAGTGAAATTACTTGCAGATTATTGAAATAGCAACAGATTATAATATGACTATGAGAAAAAAAATCATTCAATACTTCTAGAAAGAGTATAATGCTTAAAATAGTCAATTAAACTTTTCACTTGTTAGTTCAAACATTTAAGGTAAAAGAAAACAAAAAGAAAACTAAGTATAACATAATTTGAACTAATTTGCTTTGTTATACATAGCATTGTGTGCAAGCATGTGACTGGTAGAGATAATGATGAATTAGCAACACCACAACCACTGTAAAGAAACCCTTTGCCCCTTTTTTTTAGAAGTGTATATAGCACAAAACTGAAATGACTACCTGTCTAACTCTGAGTCCTGGGGTAGATTTATGTCTACTTCGCATGCAAGATTTGAGGGTTGGAATGTCAATCTGGAAAGACAAGAGAGGAGCATAGGCATAACATAATATAGACATATCCCAACGTACAGAACATAAACATCAAGAACCATAGAATTCCTGGGCGGTGATTCACAAAGATCCTAAGTTGAACTTATCTCTAAGTTGAACTTAAAAATTATGGTAGCCTGGGAATAAAATAAATTCAAAAGCAAAATTGCAAGAATTTGTTGACTTTTCATAAATTTTAGTACATTAAACAGTATACAATATCCTTGCTAATAGAAAATAAATAATGGTTTGAATCAACATTTTATGCCTTTTAAAAGAACTTTTACAAAAGAAATCAACGAAACAAACGGCTTTCCATAATATTAAAGTCCAACTTAGAGTTAAGTTCAACTTAGGATCTTTGTGAAACACCCCCCTGGTATTTAGTTAATTCCATGAGGGTGGGCTACTACCAAGACAGGGTAGCAGTCATAGCCCACCACCGAGGTGCACAGGTATTCATTGTTACACCTCATTTTCACTGTCAAAGACTGCCTTTGAGGTGCGTGCGCATTAACCCCTTGCTTACAGGAACCGGGTGGGCTATGTACAAAGTCTATGTGAATTTCATAATCTCGAAGGGAATGGGTTATAACAACACCATGTCTTCATCCTGCTCTATACGAATGGTTAATCAGGTTCTGCATACCTGCCAACATTTGAAAATGAAAAATCCTACACTCATGTTAGCAAAGCGCACATCACGCGCGCGAAGTGCATAGTCCTTTGCAGCTGTGGTCCAGCTCTAGGGTTCTAGATGCTCTCTTGTGCTATCTTAACCTTACTTTTGAACATATGACCACACTGAATGAGCAATACTTCAATGATAAAGATCATAAATATATTGGCTTAATAAGCTTTTTTTCATATACTTTCATAAACTATGTATACTGTGTGCATCTATATGCACATGTAAAGAAAAAAAAAGATATATTTTTTTTTTTTTCCCCTCTTAAAAATCCTACTGTTCCGATTTTCAGCCTTTTCTAGGGAAACAATCGGAACAAATAGGACAAAATCCTACTGGTTGGCAGGTATGGGTTCTGTGACTCTCCTACATACATACAGGACCTCCATTTAACGTCCTACCCGAGAGACAGGCTCACAGAAAATGTTACACTACACAGTATATACACATCTAATGAAGATGATGAGTTAACCCATTCATAACTGCTCTTCAAAATACTCAGGGCTATATATGGGGTCTATGGATAATGCATGTTATACCAACATCAGTTAGGCCATAAAAAATAAATTGTTGGATTGGCGTAACCCGCCCGTCCCTAAAAATACCGCCGACCCTAGATGTTTTTGCCGATTGCGATCAATATCGTTATGTATCGTTGTGTATATCGAAGCGAAAAAATTGTTATCGCCTGAGTATCGCGCTGCATTTGCGATCGATATATTTGCTGCACTAAAAACCCGGAAGTGTTGCGATATCGCTTTTTCCCCGCGAGGCGATGAAGGCGCGAATATACTGTATACAGTACATGCAATGTACCGTACGTATACGCGGTACCGAATACCCCGCGGTACCTATGCAGCGCATGCATGTACAATGTTTATGCCGCCGGTCAGGGCCAGCATGCATATCTGCATATTAAAAAAAAGTTTAAAAAAACAAAAAAAAAATCCCGACCGACCTACCCTAATTTTTGGTTGCCCGTTACGCCAATCAAACAATTTTTTTTTTTTGGCCTTAGTCTTGAATGGGTTATCCAACTGAAGGTGATTTGAGATTGGTTATATATATAGTTTTCATAGACCTCAGCCCAAGTATGTTGGGGGCTGGTCTTCTAAGTTATATGGGTATAAACAGTGCATTTATATGTACCACATTACAAGACAGTTAATTTAACAGACTATTTTACAAACAACTCTCCATAATCCTTGCAGTAGCACGCACAAACAACAGCACATCTAAACAAACATATACATAGTACATATTCATACACACAATACATTCAATGCTCATGTGCAAGTAGCCACATTGTAACCTGACTTACAATACAAATATACAACAAAACACTTGCACACTGCATGGAACAAACACACAAAATATTTTAAACAATATTTATAAACAATCACTAAAATTTAAGAAATAGCACAGAAATTCAGTTTAAGTACCCAATATACAAACCTTCATTGTGTGAAACTGTTTATGAATAGCCACAGGCAAAAAGATCAAACTCAACAATATTCAGATGATTCCTTTTCACAAACATCAATTTTCACAAAAAGCTCCAAAATGGTGGGGAACTTCAGGCAAGCAACTAGTTAACAGTTATTGACAGGCAATACCCACACAACAAGAATCCCAGTATGCATACTGATTCCAAGCTAACTGAGATATCAGATAATCTTGTGCAACTTTCCGAAAGTGAATGCCGATAATCTGCCTTACGAAAGAACCTTGTAAAAAGCAAGTTCTGAACTCTAGTCACTGACCTAGGTTCCAGGCTGTTTCAATTTTTATCGCACACAGACCAAGACCAATTACATGGTCCTGAATACTCACTACAAATGTATGTTCCTCTAAAAACCCTACATCTCTGCTCCCAGACACCATACTGTTAGGGTACATTTTTTCAAGATTATAAGTCACTATATTTTGAGCCATACAAGCATCGACTGTTATTGCAGAAACTGAAAAATGTAAAAAGTAAATTATGCTAAAGCATGGATAAAGACTGTTCCTTTAAGTGTCGAGTGACACGAACTAGCAGGCTCTCACGAACATATGGCACATATGGCACGAGCCATGGCATTTAAAACAGCAGACTCTGTGCACTTAAATTGTGTATTGTTCTTGATTATGAGGCCCTAATGCCCCCTTCCTTAACCCAGACAGGACGAGAGCCATGATCTATAGAATAATGCATGTTCATATAAAATATGAAATTCAAATTGCCTCGCACAGAATACTAAACCAAGAGCTCTAGATATCATCGGCAAGGATCTACATTTATGATGTCAAATGTGCGTTCATAATACTGAAATATTCATACTTGCTTTCATATTGATTATGTCTAGTGCTTTTAATAGAATATTCATGAAATTGTATTAAATTACGACAAAGCTTCAAAGACAAATCTTCAAATATACAACGCCCTCCTTCATAAGGAAGGATGTTTTTCAGTTATAACGAAACCAAAATATTAACCCATTCAGGACTGAGTGATGTTTTTTGTTATATTATGTATTCTCTAAACACCCTGGCCCCGAGTATTTTCGGGGCCAGGGGGTGTTTCACAGAGATCCTAAGTTGATCTTAGCACTAAGATGGTCTTAAATATTATGGAAAGCCATTAGTGTCTTGAAACAGTTTTATAAAAAGTTATGTTGAAATGCATAAAATGTTGATTCAAATCATATATATTTTCTAATTATCAAAGAAATTTCATGAATTTTATGTGAAGATCATGAATCTCTTTGATATATGATTTGAATCAACATTTTATGCATTTCAGCATAACTTTTACAAAACTGTTTCAAGACACTAGTGGCTTTCCATAATATTTAAGACCATCTTAGTGCTAAGATCAACTTAGGATCTTTGTGAAACACCCCCCAGTCCTGAATGGGTTAATACACATTTTTCATAGATGTCACACAAAACAAAGGATTGTAAGACGCTTGTTTTAACCATTCTAAGACTGGTCCTAAACGTTATTTACTTTGATTTATAAAATATATATTGATTATTTTGAACTGATTTGTATATTCTTTAAATGGTTAAATGGTTGAAATAAATTAAACGAAATAGAAAGAAAAAAGACTCCTTTCTCTCTCATTCCATCTCCTCTTCATTCTCATTAATCCAGATACTCGAGGAAAACACTGAATCAATATTGATACTGACAAGATCTATCTCACTGTGTCAGTAAGACAAACACATTTAATGTACATGTAGGCTAATGGCGGAGCCCATTAATTGTTAAAACAGTCTCTGGTAAAATAACACAAATACTGACGGATAAAGAGGAGTATTCCTCATGCTGTACACTACATAGCATGCATGTAAGCAGGAAAAACGACAGTGTTAGCTGATTTTTTTTCTTTAATCTATACAGTAAAACTAACAGTAATATACATTTACATACAATTACTTCTGAAGCGTGTCTATCCAACGCAATAAATAAAGAGCTAAAGGGTTTATTTTCAAAGATGTTCATTAAATTACTGAAGATTTGTTCATATATAATCCACATCTTCGAAAACATCTTCAGCTGAATCGTTTAAATCCACCTCTAAGAAAATCATCTCATAAGAGTGTTAAAGGGATCTAGTAACATTGTCCAAACAAACAACAACTTAATCACATCTCTAGTGGTTCTCTCATACCTGGCTTGTTGTATTCGTATTACCATGGACCCTTATGGTATTACCAATAAAAGCATGGAACAGGTTTTTGTTTTGTTTTATTTCCCTTTCGTTAAAAAGATATTTACGATTGAAGTGTTTGGATGTTTAATTATCAACTGGAAAGTTATTTGTGTGTACAAAGTCATTGCAATGAGTCTGCGAATATCACTTTGCATTTTGGCTCATCACTTGGCCATGTAACATCCATTTAATGTGAAATGACATCTCAGATCACAAAAATACACATTTCATCAACCATTCATCACTTTTTGCGCATTTCAACAAAGTTACTAGATCCCTTTAAAGGGAAAAGAAATCATACCAATAAGAGATAGAAGAACCTGTCTATAGAGACCCCCTGCTCAAAAGGACCACTTTTATCTCTCACTTGCGCTCTCTTCATCGACAGGTTTGACGTACAGCTCTGAACTGAAAGGGTTGTCTAAAATACAATGTTAAAATCGTCCTTGTTTTTGAAACAATATATCTCGGCAAGTGATCGTGAGGCAATATTGCACAACGTGCTAATGCAGCTCGGAACGAGGATTCTCAGCAGCTGAGGATTAGGGGATTATGGGTAATGAGGGGGAAAGCGCGATACGACAGTAATTTCTCCTCGACACAGACGAGCGTCAAATGACATGTGTTTCACCAGCCCTGACTGTTCTCTGACACAAATCCCAGCTTATGTACAGCGCTTGGCTTGATAATCTGTAATGTGCGGAGGCTGTTTATGGGGAGCATGGTTATATTATCAATTCTCATCCAATTTTCAAAGCGGATGCCGGAATATTGCCTGTGAAATGAAGTAAGGGGTTGTTCATGTCCATGTAATATGAAGCCCAGCTATAGTCAATCCTTGGTAATATTAAATAAAGCAGGGAGACCTACAGTATAAAAAGAGTGTCCTCGAGATAAAACAAGTTTAAGACCCTGCCTGCACATCCTTTTGAAAATGTTTTGTCTTGATTTGTAATGAAGCTTTAAATCGTACCTACTTCAGTACATGAAGAGCTATATAATTAGTCATGGTTTATTAACAATCACATATTAGCAATATTACTACACAGTATCAACTGGAATATTGTTAAAAAAATAATCACAACCTAATTGGCAATTTCCACAAAGGAAGAAAATGCAGAACTACTTCAGAAATTGTAAAATGATCCTGTAACATCCATAAATCCAGACCCTATAATCACAGTCCCCTGATTATCATCTAGCCATTTCACTTCCTCCTCTTAATCGACCACTTGTAACCAAACACTCTCCCAACAAATAGCACATATTACAGATCCATAGTTTCTATTCAAAATGGAGGTGATTTAAGAGTAATATGTTTTTTATCTTAGATATCCTATTTGAGAATAATGGTACACAATTTCTCACAGCTAGTTGATTACTATTAATTTGTTCTCAATTGGCTGCACATGGTGTAATATCAATCAATTAGATCCGGTGAAAATATGAATGCACCACCTCTACAAACATGCAGGGTATACTGTGTGAACTGCAATACCTGTTTTTTTCTGTTAGTGGATATTAAACTGTTGGAAAATGTTTGACATAAAAGAAGCTCTGCTATTTTACACCAAGGAGGTATGAAAGTACCTCCTTGTTTACACATACATTGTATATGTGCAGAGTTAATTATGTGACAGGACGGGATATAGCAGGAAATGGCTATAATTGATAGACCATCAATTAAAACACCTGCCCAGCTGCAGGTTGGATAGCAAATTCAGACAGGTATACATACAACAATCAACGCTGTAATGTTTCATTTCTGCAATGCAATTTTAGAGGTACATGTATACTTGGTAAATTGTTGTTCTGTACAAAAAAACGTTACTTAGATGGACAAATTGTTGGCTAGATCAAAAAGGCACTATAAAGTCACTTTTCGTGATTCAGAGATAATCACGTTTACAGTTTGAAAGCCATGTAGAAACAAGATAATAATAATAATATACTTGATTTATATAGCGCCTAATATCGATTGATAATCATCTCTAAGCGCTTTACAATGATAATATTACCCCCGGTCATAGGATACAATGCAAACCAGCACACATTGTGTGCACCATCTCCACTCCCTGGGGAGCATTCCTTCCAAGCGGCACATGGGCATTGAGAAGATCCTTCACATATTATAGGCTTTCACCTCCTACCGGGTCCCCATTTATACACCTGGGTAGGGAGCAGCAATTGTGGATAAATTGTCTTGCTGAAGGACAAAGGCAGTGGGCAGGGTTCGAACTCGGGATCTCATGATCGGTAAGCGCGCGCTCTACCAATCTTTGCCACACCACATCCAGAGATGCAGAGATCTCTCTTTTATATTTGATGAAGACTCACAAAAGGATAATTATGGTTTGAAACTGATGTGTGTCGCATAGAGGAGGCTCATCCGGCCTACAAGATGGTATGCGTAACTCAATTTAGCCCAAAAAAAATGACTTAACCCGTTGCTTACGGGAACCGGGTGGGCTTTGTACAAAGTCTATGGGGAATTCAGAATCTCGAAGGGAACGGGTTAATGCCCTTTATTATATATTAGTTAGCAAACAAAATAGTTTTAACTAAATCATGAAGGCAAATGTCTTTAAAGAAAATTTAAAAAGAACATTTGCTTTGGAAGAGCAATACATGTCACTGCTTCCACACAAATCAAAGATATCTGTATATTATCCCAAAATAGTATTCCTAAACATTCGTTTTTATTACCAGACCATTTATAGACATACAAACACATACGTATGACAACTAATATTTCATATCCAAAGTGAACAGTCCTGTACTCTATCCTATTACACTTAAAGGGCAATGAAACCCAAGCAAACTGTTGCTTTCGTAGACCTGAAGAGATTAGGAGGAATAATCTCTGAATGTTAGAGCATAATCGGGCCATAAACAAGAAAACTATGGCTCTTTAAAGATGCCCATTTATTCATATGGGGAACTCAAATTGGCAACGCACTCTGATAAGTGTTTTGACTACTCCCCATATGTTTTGTACACAAATTTTCCCATTTTTACAGTTTTCTTCATAGTCACACTTTTCCATTCCCCAAACTCACGATATGTTGTGTATAAATGTATTCTACAAAACATATGTTGAACTCAAACGAAGGGTAAACATATATTTTGAGAAAGTTGAACAAAATTGAAATTTTGTGTACAAAACGTATGCGGAGTAGTCCACAACTTTGCCAGAGTGCGTTGCCAATTTGAGTCACTGATATAAATAAATGGATTTTTTCAAAGAGCCATAGTTTTCTTATTTCTTGACCGATTGTGCCCAAATTTTCAGGGAATATTCATCCTATTTAGTGTCTTATAGTGCATACAACACTTTGTCCGTATTTCATTGTCCTTTAATGTTAACCTCTGAACTATGGGAACCTAGTGGATTATGTATTTGCATTTTTCAACCAATCAGATTTGTGCATTTAGAACACATGATCTGACTGCAATTGTAACTTACAATCGATTGAATCTCTTTCTGCAACGGCCGGGGCCCTAGACTGAATCCAACTTACATAGACATAATTCTACTAGATTAATTACTATCATGGCATAACAATTTCTATTACTATTACATTAAAGGGACTTTAACATTGTCCAAATCCTCAAAATCCAATTGCAATTCCAGCGGTTCCTTCATACCTTGTTGTATTCGTATTAACAATAAAAGCATGGGACAGGTTTTGGTTTTTCAAATTTCCCTTTCGTTAAAAAGATATTTACAATTGAAGTGTTCAGATGTTAAATTATCCACTGGATCGTTGAAACCGTGTACAAAGTGAGTGCAATGAGTTAGTGAATATCACTTTACATTTGTGCTCATTACTCGGCCATATAACGTCCTCTTAACTTGAAATGTTCACACAACACCCAGTGGACATATCAGATAAAAAACAATATACATTGTATCAAGTTATCAACCATTCATCACTTTTTGCACATGTCAACAAAGTTACTAGATCCCTTTAAATGATATCATGGTGTCCTAAAAAAAGTATGCAAGTTCGTTTTAATGATCGGCATGAGAGAAGTACTTATATACGCTACATATCACTTGTAGCATTGTACCCAGTTTGGCTCGGGTAATTAATGGAATAAAGTAATCAAAATCAAATTGCCTGTTGGCTATGCGACTTCCTAATACCCTAATTAGTGCATACCATTCATTGTATGCATGTCCCGTGCACTGTACAGTGGCCTTGTTATAATACCTGAACCCATTGCCTATGAGAAACTAGTGGGATATATGTACAAAGTCTATGGGAATTTCACAATCTTACAGGGAATGAGTTAAGGAGAAGTATCAAAGGGTACCTGCATATCCACTTTAATTCAAAGGAATTAGATGTCATTAAAGAAAACGACTAGTATGCATTTAGTATGCATACTTTATGAGTTATTATCTTGTGAATTCATGAATTCATGACAGTTATACATTTACAGTCCTCTCTGTTTAAAGGGATAGTTGAGTTTTGGTATAGAGGGCGCTACTCAAAATAATTTGTTGTGAGATAACGAAAAAACAGAGTGTCAAATTTGAAATAGCATACAATTTTAATGACAGAATAAACTTTATTTGATCAAAATCGGTTCAGAAATGGCTGAAATATTTATAAACATAACCGTTTGTAATAATTGTGGGGCCCCACAATTATTCATTAATTTTGAACCAGCCGTTAAAAAAATGTTTAAAATGCTTCCTCTTTTCAAAAATTTACAAAAGAAGTTTTTAAATAGTTATTGATTATCTCTCTATCTAATCACTATTTCAACAAAACAAGTCATGCACAATATTTAATATAAAATGGTTGAAACCAATGAGCTTTTAAAGAGCGCCCTCTTGAGTTTTAACTGCTCCTTTTGAATGATAACAGGCTTTTTACTTAGTCATTTGTAATGTTGTATTCCTTTTGAGCATGGTGGAGTTATAACTATTAGCTTGTAATGTAATGGTGAAGGTTTTGGTTACTAAAATTCAGTTTGACCAAAACTGTAGCTCTCTTTACCAAAACTCAACTATCCCTTTAAATTCAGTTGGCTTTTGCAAGGTATTTGTCACCCCTTTTAACTCTTAACGTGCCAGGGATTGTAATGCTCTATGGCATTTATGTGTATTGTAACTCGCAAAAATGCGAGCTTGGCACGTTAGGAGTTAACAGGTGTAACCGAATAATTGGTGAACATTTCTATAAGAAACATACAAACTCTTCGGTCAAATCCTACCCCTTTTATAACCTTGTACCTCTTGAAAATGTAATTTAATTTTTTTCACAAGAATAAAATGTTTGCATGTTCTTCACGTAGTTCACTCACTGATACACTGACACATAAATAATTTGTGAAATTGTAATATGTCAGGCAGTTAAGATATAAAATTAAGTAAACAAAACAAAAAGTAGTACAAATTATAATATAGGTCGTTAATAATTGGGTGTTAAAATAATGATGATAAAAGCAATATGATAATGTAATGATTGAATGAGATAAAAATTAGAATTTTTTTAAAAATCTGGTGAGCACTTTACTCGTTGAAGAAACCAGATAAAGAGAACGCAAAGGGCACTACGTCTCTTTTCTACTTAAGTGATAATTATGTTTTAAGTTAATAGGGAGCCTTGTAAAGACCAAAATTGAGATTCTGTTTATTTTTTATAAATATTCACCAAATTAGAAAGAAAGATAGATTTATATACTATCAAACAAATGGGCAAAATATGCAAATTGACAAATCCATCACTTGTACAGAAAAACAAATATTTGAGGATAATCAGACAACCTAATTTACACAAAACAATCACAAAAATCCCTTCTTCAATAGAACTGAGTGTAATTTTAATACAAATACAAATTACAATCATCTGATCTCATTTACTCTCAGAATGTGTGTTACATCTAATGATGCAATCACAAATATAAATTGTCCAAAGAATAAACAAAACCAGCTATTAAGCAAATAATCACATTATATTCTGTATGGATCATGAAATATAATATCAATTCCCTACTGACAGCAATATACCTTTCCATTTTGATTACAATCATTTGTGCCTGAAAAGGTTTCCAACTCTTAATAGCTGCCCCAAAAGAGAAAGAAAAAAAAAAAATCTTTCTGCCGAGCGGCTTGTTATATACTGTATTACTCCAATCAATAAAACGACCGGCCATGTAGCGCGTACCCAAAGGCAGTAGAGGAATAATATTGTCCAAATTAGGGTTAAGTAGACTATTTAGATTGAATTATTGATGACAAGGAATGGCATATATCATACACGGACATAATATGCAGACGCACTTACACACAAACATACATACACACACATGCATGTACACACACACACACACACACAAACAAATATGTACATACAACCAACATAATAAGGCACAGAAATAAGAGCACACAACAATCCAAAGTTTCCTCAATTGATTTCCCCATATTTTTTCCTAGGCAGTTACTAACCTAAGTAAATTAGTTTCCAAATGGTTATTTGAGACAATTTTCTAAATAGCAAATTTAGTCGGTAGTACCAAACAAAATAAACTCAAATGACACAATTCAACACAGATTTACATTTAAACAGTTGGGAATTCCAGCAAATGGTGAAAAATGAATATTTACATTTCATATAAAGTAGATGTACCTTGTACGACTGAGGTAAGTTAAGGACACGTCATCTGCTCCTCTGTTTTTTTTTACGGCAGTCTTGTTTTAAGCTTGCTAGTCCAATCAAATCAAGAACTTTCTGGAAATTCTAGAGGAAAATCCTGTGCAGACTGTAAGCAAGCTGTTGCTATCCTTCTACTCTCGTCCCTCCAAGATGAAAACGTGCTTCAACAACATCCAATCGCCACGGTTACTTGCCTGCTCCTTCCAAGCATGTTCCAAAGAAGGAAAATGCTTGAAGGTAGCGACTGACCATCCAACATCCAACGGATGATGGCTGTAAGCCGAAGAGCCGCTCCAGACTTTTATAAACAAAGCGAGTTGTGAGCTCATCTGCTCGTAACTCAACCTGCTGTTGATTCCTATATTCTCACCCCCTCTCTCTCTTCTTTTTAACTACTTTACTTCAGATTCTGAGCGTTTGCCATGCCTGCGTTGTTGTGCGTTGTTGTCTGCACGTGTCGTTTTTGCTAAGTGTGTATCTAGTGAGCAGTATGTGTGTTTGTGTGTCCTTTCTGTGAATGCGTGTTTCTGTGTCTGCGTGTGTGGGTCTGTGTGTTCTTTAATCATGGCAGTTCTGATAGTACATCATGGCCTAGTCTGCAATGACAGACACTACTACAATTGTCAATATTCTCTGTACCTGGTATTTGTATTAGTTTTTCAAAAGCATCCTTGGGATGTTGACTGTTTAGTCCAGGAGCCAATTTTCAGAGGCCTATAAGGAGTTCGTGCAACACCCACCACAGATTTAGTTTGTCACTTTAGGGTGTCTGGGGGGGTGTCTCTGGAACAATTGGAGCCCTGATGTACATTTGATTTCTGGTAGCAACACTATTATTTCTATCAATTAAGTATGCAAATTTATGCAAAAAAATCCCCCTTTTGTCTGTAAATCACAATATGGCTCAGAATATACTAATTTTGTGCATAAATATTTTGAATGACTCATTGACAGATTTGCAACATTAAAAATTGTGACAGCCAAATTTACCTTATGTATTTCTTTGTTTTGGGAATTTCTTATGTATTTCTTAGTTTTTTCGACTTTTGTTTGTTATTTTTTTTTTTTCAATGGAATAAATCATTGACCATTATCCAACAATTTTCATCCCAAAATGTAATAATTGCAGTGGTTAGAATGAAAAATAATAAAGGTTTTGTGTATTCTAGGAAAAAAGCCATTTCCATACGATTTGTACACAAATCACAAAATTGAGCAATTTTCGGGCCGACATTCAATTACAAAAGGTCATGTTTCTTCGGAACGGTATTCCCAGTTGTCGCGAATTTGGTCTCAAAAGTTGTGCAATACTTCAATAAAAACAACAAGTGTAGTTGCGCGGCGATACCTGCGCGCGTTGCGGAATTATCATGCAAAACCGGTGGGGTGGATTCCACAGTACATTCTGCAGTACATGCTCACCAGTGGGGTGGAATCCACCCCACCCCCCTTGACGTTTCGCATGATAATTCCGCAACGCACGCAGGTATTTTCTGCGCGACTACATGAGTTTTGTTTATTGAAGTCTTGGGCAACTTTTGAGACAAAATTTGCGACAACCGGGTATACCGTTCCGAAGCCACATGACCTTTTGTAAGTGAATGTCGGCCCGAAAATTGATCAATTTTGTGATTTGTGTACAAATCCTATGGAAATGGCTTTTTTCCTAGAATACCCAAAACCTTTATTATTTGTCATTCTTACCACTGCAATTATTACATTTTGGGATAAGAATTGTTGGATAATGGTCAATGATTTATTCCATTGAGAAAAAAAACAGTAAAAAACAAGTTAAAAAAACAAAGAAATACATAAGGAAAAATTGGCTGTCACAATTCTTAATGTTGAAAACCTGTTAATTAAGTCATAGAAAATATTTATGCACAAAATCAGCATATTCTAAGCCATATTTAGTGATTTACAGACAAAAAAGGGATTTTTTTTGGGGGGGCATAAATTTGCATACTTAATTGATAAAAATAATAGTGTTGCTACCAGAAATCAACTGTACATCAGGGCTATAATTGTTCCAGAGACACCCAACGAAACACCCCAAAGTGACAAACCAAATCTGTGGTGGGTGTTGCACGGAAAAAAAAATTGCTGGTCCTGGCTCCCGGACTAGTTGGCTTGCTGAAATAAACATCAGGATCTAGTTTGTAATAAATATAGAAACATGTCCAAATATTTTTGTAATAACAAGGCTAAGAAAAGCAGCTAAATATTTTGTGACGCACAATAAGGGGCAGACCACATTATTTCAAGAGTAGATAAGGTGCGAGATATTTGTGTGTTTTATAGTTGTTATGTGTCATTTTTCATGTTTGGTAGGGGGTTGGGGGCGGAGCACGTTCTGTGATCCTCTAACTGTCTAAATGTGACAGGATTTCATGAGATCTCTTTCAACCACAACTCCAGATTACATGATCAACAAAATAATAATATATTGTACAAATGGTGATTTATCCCAATAGTGGCTGAGAGAGCAGACTACAGGTCACTCACTGCTACTGCAGTTTTTTTTTCCAGGGAAGCAAGTCGCAATTTAATCAAAGAGGGAGATATACGTAGGAGAACTAGGCTGGGTGGCTGATCTGATTGACAATATGACAAACCCTGTCTGGATGGGCTTCAATTGTGCCAAGTAATCAGGCCAAATTATTGGGACGTTGGATTACGTCCTCTTGTTTGTGTCAACAAGTCATTTAGAGCATTGGCTACTATAACAGGTTGGTTTTCTGCTCTCCCATCTCCCTTCCCACCCCTCCGGCTCCCTCCCCTATCTTTCTCATAGATCCAAATTAGAATCCCTCTCTCTCTATAATGTCTTTTTTCTTGTATTATTATTATTGGGACATTGGATTCCATCCACTGTTTGTGTAATTAACCCGTTGCTTACAGGAACCAGGTGGGATACATACAAAGTCTATGGGGATTTAATAATCTCGTAGTGAAGGGGTTAACAAGTCATTTAGAGCATTAGACACTATAATGCCCAGCGCAGACAGAGCCGACTCGACCGATCCGACTGGTTTTCAGCCTGATTATCCCAGTACGCGCTGCCTCAGGACTCCGGTTTTGCCAGTCAAGTGCAAGTCGGAGGTCATTCGAGGCCGATTCAACACGTTGGATCGGCTCCGACTGAGCGAAACTGACTCTAGCCTGACTGAAAACCAGTCGGATCGGGTCGAGTCGGCTCATGCTCTCTCTATAGTGCACCCCCCCCCCCCCCCCCCCCCCCCATATCCCTCTCTTCCCAGGCTCTGTCCCTCTATATATTTTAATAACTAGGTCATTCAACTTTTGTCATTATTGGGACCTTGGATTGTGTTACACTGTTGTATGTCAACTATTCATTTAAACATTGGCTATATCAATCCCTCTCCCCCTCTATCTACATAATTTTAATAACTAGGTCTTTCAACTTCTGTTATTATTATTGGGACGTTGGAGTACGTCCACGGTTTGTGTCAACAAGTCATTTAGAACATTTGCTATTAACAGATTGAGTTTGGGCTCTCTCTCTCTCTCTCCCTCCCCACACCCCCAAGTACATGTATATCCATCTCTCTCCCAAGCCTAACCTCTTTTTATGTACATAAAAGTAGGTCTTTTACCTTTTGTTATTTTGTTATCATTAGGAAATCCCCCCCCCCCCCCCCCATTTCTCCCTATATTTTTAATATCTAGGTCTTTCAACTTCTTACATTGTTTGGACATTGGATTTAGTCTGCTGTATTATGTAAACAAGTCATTTAGGAGTTAGGACATTGGCTACAAACAGAAATCTGCATCAATAGATCAGGTTTAAGTCTCATCATCTTCTCCCCCTCTCACTGTCTCCTCTATCTACTAATTTCATATCTTGTATTAACCCACCGAAGACCTAATAAGGCTCCCCCCCCCCCCCAAGATCTCGGCCGTGAAACGGCCGATCGTCGCAAAAATGTGCATGCATGTAAAGTAAAGCTTTTAGAATACTATGGTAATTTAAATTTTTTGACAAATGTGCTATATCCTGTATTCTCCATACTTTGGGGACCAGTCCTGAACGGGTTAAGAGTGACATATCTGCTCTGATAAGCCACACCTGTTGCCATACATCTTCTCTCGCCCTCTTTCTCCATTGATCTAGGACGATTACTTGCTGTCCCTATCGGTCACTGACTTACGGAGCTATCTAAGGTAGATTCAGACTTGTTTTCCCCATTTGGTCTGGATAAAAATTATCTTTCAAAAGAATAACATTTGAAATAGATATTAACTTTCTGATTCATAGAGAATTGATAATTAGTGTGTGCATCTACTATTCCCTTTACATATTATAAAAACACAATGACAATCACTGATATTATAGAGATTTCATTTATTAACATGAGCTTATATACTAAAGAGTGATCAACAATTTATCAGAATACTACAAATGTAAACTTCTTTCTCAAAACTAAATTGGGAAAGAAAAAAATTAAAAGTGCAGATTTACATGAAAAATATGCAAAAAGATGCATCATTGCAATACAAGTTTTCCAAATTATATGCATTTCTGATAATGATATAGCATATAACGACAATTTAAAAAGATGAGTACTTATTGCTTCTATTGCAAGAATATGTTAAAGGGAAAGTTTCCCCACCATCTATTTACTTTTGATTATGTTCTCTCCATATTAAACCAGAATTTCATGCAAATACATCCAACATTGGCCCTCTTGTCAAGGAAGGAGCATCATTCAAAGTCACTCGCTGCACAGGCTAATCCCATTCATCGCGTACAGCATGAAGGCTACCATTGATGTTTATGAAACTTGGATTTGTTTTGTTCGCTCTAAAATGTGACGTCAAACCAGAACAACTCTTTTTGTTGGCTCACGTTTTGCCTTATTGTTTGTGCATAAACCCTGCGAGCTGCGAGAGCTAACAAAAAGAGGCCGAGCTTGTTTGTCTGGGTTTGACGTAACATTTTAGCGCGAAAAAATTCAAAATCCGGAATTCAAAAAATATAATGGCAGCCTCCATGCTATACGCGATGAATGGGATTAGTCCATACAGTGAGTGACTTTGAATAATGCCACTCCTTTGTTCAAAGGGCAAACGTTGGACATAATTGCGTGAAATGATGTTTTGATGTGTAGAGAACAAAATCAAAAGTAAATTGAAGGTAGGGAAACTTCCCCTTAAGTGTTTTGGGGTAAATATTTACATGTATATTTACAGAGAAAAATAATTGTGCTATAATTTTAATTTAATGGAATGTTAAACCTAACATGATTAGTTTGTATGTGTTCAAGGATAAAGTTCATAATAGGAGAATTGTTTATAAGAAATGAACATGTGCAAATGAGTGTTTGCTCAATATATAACAAGATAACATATAAAGGGTCATCTAGCTGAACATAATTTCATTTCGTAAACGAATTAAATTTCTTTCAAAATTGTATGAAACTATTGCAGAAAACGCACAAATTACCAACATATGCCTTGTAGTGTATTGATTAAAGAATAGTAAGTTAGATTTGATAGCTCGGCTACTTGTATAATAGTTTTATGAGCATGAGGTTTGAGATACTATTTACTATTTCAGATTGAATCTGTACCTTTAATTTGCTTTTTATTTTATCCAACATGGAAATATAACCATATATACCCCACATTTTGTCAATATAATAAAAATGTGCTGTACCAATAAGTGCAAAATACAAGCACCAAATCAAATTAGAAACGAATTAGCCCATTATCATGGTAACATTATAGCTAATTACCTATAGAATCATTACTACAATCATGATCATGTGACAAAAACGCTGTAAATCCCCCGTTTGAATAGAAGGTTTAAAAGGCATGTCATTGTGGTAATTACTAATTTAATTTGAATAAGTTCATGTGAATAGAGTCAAATGTGAAGGTGCTGCTTAAAATGCACAGGTAAATTATGAGCAGAAGTAAACTGGTGTTTGTTAAATATATATATACTTCTAAAATGTAAACTAACAACTAGAATAAAAACTTATCTCCATTAAATATGTGTAGAGGTCATCGAAATCACACACAAGAATTAATAGTGATGCAAAAATACTGCTGAAAACTGCTGATCTACTATAATAATGCGTGTGTTATAAAATGAGAGTCAATATAGGGCCTAAATTTTTTTATCCTAGCAGAAACTTCTTCAGAGGCTAAATGACGATGAAACATAAGGAACATACTAATATAATAAGACATATATGTACTCATGCACTACTACTACTACTAATAATAATAATAATAATGCATTGATATAGTGCATTTTCCATCTAAAATGTTCAAAAGCGCTGGGACATGTACCATTACAGAAGAACCATAATTATAAAGAGTTCTGATATATATATATAAAAACCCTCTCATAATAATGCAATATTGCTAATCAAAGCTCATTATGAATATTCTTTTTTTAACCCTAATATAACAAGGTTATTTTCATGATCCCAAGGTCCTCGTTATAATAACGCTCCAATTTATGCAAAAATGGATTTTATGAAGAAATCATAGGATTTCAAACAATTGTAACTATCTGATGTCACGTGATTCTTAAAAATAGAATCTCTGTTAATATCACATACACATTTCTACACATATCATTTCTGTCGAAATTGTCCAAATTAGGGACAGTTCTGATGTGTGTCTTTAAAGCTAAATTGTCCTGAAAAAGGGTCAAGAAACTGAACTTATTTGTCTTGTTGTGATTTATACTTGTTCCTAACCCATTCAAGAATGATTCTGATTATGATATAACATGCTTTCTCCACGGACAACAGCCCTGAATGATATTTTCAAATATGTCGTGAAAGTTCAGTACTGGACTATACTGCCTTTAGTATGTCAGTGATTGCGGGCTCATTTATAACGCTTCCAGAACATAACAGCGCGCTGGAACTTTCCTTTGAGATTACAGGCTCATTTAATCCGCTTCCAGTGCATAATACCGTGTCAGAGCATTCTTTTGAAATTGAACTCTTCTATACTTCAGAAAACAAATTAGGAATATAAATACACGTGTTTGGGGCGAGAAAAAAAATGATCGATAAAATAACAATTGATTATGCAAAAAAAGTACTCTTCCAAGGAAAATGTGTGACTAAGTTAAGTGATTTTAAGTAGGGTTGGGAAATGTAATTTGGATGAATGATTACAAACATATCTTTTAACAAAATAACCAATATACAATAAAATATGATATATTTTGTGAATACATTTCCAGTGGAATGATATGAAGTAAGTAATTGGCAAGGGGACATGCATATATGTAACAATAAGGAGGAAATTACCAGAAATATATATTCAAATAATTGATATATAAATTGATATTTTTGAAGCATTTAGCAGCATGCAGTGATGGCAAGCAAAGGGAAAATCATTCATCACCAAATATGGTGGAAAACAGAAAAAGGTGAAAATTGGTTGCAGAATGTGCAATAATAAGGTATGAAATGGAAGGAAAAGGGAGAAAAGAAAAGAAAAGAAACATTCCAATGAGAGTATGATCAAACAATGCTTACAGTGTAAATGCATCAAACATTCATAAACAAATTTCAGAAAAGGAATATATTCACGAAATAAAAATTGTTTGGATTGTCAATTATAAGTGGAACTAACTATATTGTCTATTTAAATGCACATAAACTAATTTTTCACACCTTGCTTCAAGCAAAATATTGGCTATTGAAAACATACATTTTGGTCCAAGGATGGAATATATATACAAATGAGCTCCCAGATTAATATGAAATATGTAAGTGTTTTTCACTCAGAAAGGAGACATTTCTAATAACCATCTTCAAGAACAGATTGCCACTCCTTTAATTTACAGAGTGTAGGCATTGGAAATGATGTATTGATGTATGATGGTCTTAACGCACATTTCTTAACCCATTCAAGATTATCTTACTTTGGAATAACATGCATTTCTATGTAGATTTAGTCTTAAATGTGTTACGAGTCAGATAATAACTATTATAAAATGGGTAGAAGAATCCCTGCATTCTGATTGGTCAATTAGCGTGTAAAAGATTTTTCCTGATGCATTTTACTTATGCATTTTACTGATGCATGGCTCACTTTAGTTTGATTTTCACATTGTTTGCGCCCATTTTATAAAACAAATGCTGCACAGGCATATTTCGTGGATCGGTAAGAAATGTCTGCACTCTTTTAACTTTGGAAATGGTCTAAAACCATTCCAAAGTTAAACTCGTGCATCCAATTTTTACCGATGCACTCAAGCCTGTGCATCATTTGTATACTAACAACCCTAAAACACTACAGTTACTGTTGATCGGCATTTGTCTAAATGCACAGCAAAACATACACAATATTGTACACAAACACATCACTGGAAGTTATTATTGTAGTAATATTATATGTCAGGTATAAACTATAAAATATAAATAATTTTAAAGAATATATCTCTTTTATTTCTTGCTCAAAAAGTAACATTAATATAAAAACATGTACAAGTCAGTTTATTAATGGGGTTAATTAATACAAATCTACACTAAGAACTATAAGATTTTTAACTCAACTAACTTATTTTAGTATCACTTGCAATCATGCATATTGAAAATGTGCATAGGTAATTTAATAATCAAGAAACATAATATAGCTGTGCAGTTAAAACAAATGTTCACATATTAAGCTTTGGCACATTAATTACAGTCCAATATCTATCAAACTTGCATTCAATATTATGTTCAGTGTAAATGAAACAGACTTTCACAATGATATTGTGCATTGTTTAACATGGAATAAAAAACTTTTAATACCACATAGCATACTCTAAAAGAAAGTCTTTATTTCCAAACTTACTATTCCAATTTGGAGCAGCTATATATGTTTATCCCAAAAGTTAATATACACGTAGCAGTCTATAATTTTCTTTGAATAAGACGTCACACCATATCTTACTTACAAGCGAGCAATCATTATTATAATGTGGAAGCCTTATTTTCTCTCAAAACTTAACTATTTGGTGATTGGGTTTGGAACCATGATTCATTAAAGGGCAATGCAACTCAAGAATACAGTTTATCCTACTTGATATATCGTAATATGCCTTTTTATTATATATAACATAACTCCGACTCAGATTTCTGCTTTGGGAGAAATATGTGAAAACTCTATCGGGTTTACCACTATTCATGCAAACACTGGAGGCCGCCATTATTAGGTGTGTGCGGACTTACAGTCAGTGATATGCACTAATGCATTTCAATAGCACCTATTGAAACCATTGTCTGAATACTTGTAGATGCTTTGACGAGTCTGTAAATCAGTGAAAAGCTTTTTGTTCGGCCCGTAGCACACACGTCATAGTTTGCATTTAGCATGTCGGGCAATTACAAGAACATGGCCGCTCCCATCACCTTTTGCCGCCGTAAGAATTAATAAAATGTGGGTATGTTCACGTAAGGATTTCATGGGATCCGGGAGGCCAAAATTGCCAAGTTATGTATCAAATAAAATGTCTGTTCACCCTCTAAACGATAATAATAGCCGAAAGCCATAGCTTCATTGCCCTTTAACAATGCTTATTAACCCATTGCCCAGGGGAACCTGACTGACCCCTTCATAACTCTATGGGGATTGTCAAATTGCTTAGGCAAGAGTTGAATAAAGAAATAATAATGTCTTAAAGTTCCACTTCTTACTTAATTTCATACCTTATTATACACAGACAACTGAATCACTTTAAGCATTTGGAAGACTAATAATCTCACTACTATTTCTGATTTCATATTATTTTGAAATCATAATATCTAAAGTCTTTGATATAATATCTACATTCTGAATATAATTTTTTTGTAAATATACAAAAATCTGTTCAAAGCTTAAAGTAAGTACAATTTCAATATAAAACAAGTATTGGTACATACAATTGGAAGACAAAACACAACCACTACCATTTAAATTTGAGTGGATATTTCACACAAAAATGTCCCACTTTTTAACACATTGTCTACGATGGATGATTCATTGTACTTAAAAATAAAGTATTCTCATTCAATTTCAATTATTCAAATGGAAAAATTACACTGAATCTATGGCTTACTGTATTAGAAATAAGAATCACTTATGGCCCTAAACTATAATGAACACTAGATGGCGCTGTTGTATTTTTGTGAGATCAACATATTGCTTTATGGTTGTACTATAGAATTTAATGAATAATTATTTACATACTATGTACAATATTATGTAGAATTACATTTTTTGTTTAATGCTTACTCCACACACACACACACTCAAACATTAACAATATTTTCTTTGCAATGAGCAAATGGAAAACTAATGAACATTAACTCTGATTTTGTAGAAAATATTAAAATCAACATTATTTTGACAAAATATTGAAAACAGATTTTCTTATAGACAAGTTTGTAAACAATAGAAGTTACAGTTGCAAATACAAAAAGCAAGCAAACACTAGCATCACACTTGTTATAAGCACTAGCACTTCATCAAGGTTGCTCTGTGTGTTAATTGGTGTTGTTTCTTCACTACCTGACACAACATAATCAATCTCATTGCATTTCGTACCAAATTCCTTGTCATTTTTCGTAACACTGTGGTTAGAAGGAAAATCTTGTATGTTATCTTTGTTGCCATTACTCTTCTCTACGATCACTTCTGTGTTAGTATGATCACTGCAGTCTTGTGCAGGTTGAGCTGCATCTAAACGTGTGTTAGACCGACTCTCTTCTACATTAGCAATATTTCCAACAATCATTGCATCATTTCCACTCCCAAAGTGCCCCTCCGTGGAATTACTACGAGGGACATCAATCTTAACATTCTCCATCTCTTCATCTTCCTCCTCATCCACCTCCCCTACTACTATATCTGCCGTGACAACAGAAGTACTGGTGACTAGTGTGACTGGAGCCTAATGCGAGTGCAGTGCGTTTGGACAAGGTTAGGTCACACCAATTGCAATTGACATTGAAGCACAAGGTTAGAGATGCGTTGTTACCACCACCAAGATGAAAGCATACACCAAGCGTTTTTCCCACATTAAAAAAAAAAATTGACAGAAGAGCGTGCGTCGTTGGAGATGAGCGGGTATAGGACAGTGCAAGTAGGTTGACAGAGCCCGAGTGCAAAATCATATGATGGCATAAACAAAAAAATAATGCAGAAACAGAAAGAAAATACAAATGAATCATCAAAATCAAATGAAAGCTAACAGGGTTAATCTAAATGCGTGAACACGCATTAATTAGTGAGAAGTTTAAAGCCACCAAAGCAAATTTACTTCTCTTGAATAGATCAATATTGTTCAAAAAGTTAACCGTGAATCACTGGAAACTGTAACTGATATTTGACATTTGTTTAATTAATTAATATTCTCTCTATTATCATGGCAATTAAATAGAAGAAAAATCAAATCTGTTTTATACAAAATATTACAAACTTAACCAAAATAGCATGGAATTAAATGGTTCCCCAGCATCATGAACATGTTAGGTGAATTACGTGCTTTGCTGTTTCCCAAAGAAGAATGTAACAGAGTTGAACCCCACACCTTTAATAAGAACATAATTCGCTCTTTGACTTGATGTTGAATGAACATTGATTGAGTATTATAAACATAATTATTTATAATCATATTTTTAAAAACAAATACATCAATATTAGTCTAAAGCTCCAATTCTGGACAAAAGTACAAAACAAACAATGGCTTGGCAAAATGGGAGAAACAAATAATGTCCATGCAAAACAATAAAACAAAGAACTGAAAATAATTTTCATGTGAACAAAAGGAAAAGATGGCAGGGCAATGAGGGTGATATGCAAATAAAGTGTTAATCAAGCGATCGATAATTAAGACAATTTACAGGTACCCATGGCCATGCACATAAGCAAGCAAGCTAACTGCAGTAATTAAGAAGGAAGCAAAGTGTAGCGTTGACATCCTTTTTTTTCTGAAGTTGTTG
The DNA here is from genome assembly GCA_037951105.1 of Echinarachnius parma. NCBI lineage: Eukaryota > Metazoa > Echinodermata > Echinoidea > Clypeasteroida > Echinarachniidae > Echinarachnius > Echinarachnius parma. The sequence goes on along the minus strand of JBAMJV010001532.1, from coordinate 98,999 downwards.
TTCAATTTATGCAGAGACAATTTTAACAAAATCGTCTTTCCTATTTTATTACTGTTTATATTATCATGCAACTCATTCCACGATTCATGTGTATATTTTTTTTAAACCAAAACTGTCACAATGAAGTGGTTCGAATCCATTGTGTGTATACTGCCATCTATTGGCAGAGTCAAGATAACTCTTGATTAATCAAATGGGATGTCAAACTAAGCTAAAAATATATGCAAACCATTAATGGGAAACTTATGATTGAATTAATTCAAATTAATTCATATCAAAACTCATTTTAACTTTTGCATTCTCAACAAAATGCATTCTTCATGAACGGATTACCTTGCGAGTGATTCTGAAACGGTACTGTGAATGAGGTGCACATGATATCAACGTGAAGCATGGATACACAAAAGAAAACTTACAGACACTCACTTATACAAACATACACACACACACACACACACACACACATACGCGCACACACACACACACATGCAGGCACACACAAGCACACATACACATATACACCTCATGCATACATACAAATGCACACACACACTCTCTAACTCTCTAATTCTGTTTCTATGTGCAAACTGATAAAAGGTTGCTGGTGAGTGACGGCTCGAATGGTCAGAACTTTCTCAATTCTTGACAGAATTCATCCCAATTTTCACTGGTTGTTCTTCTCCTGCATCTCATTTAACTGCACACAAGATGGAATTCTCCTTTAAATGATATCACCATCATCAATGCCTTAGCCTATTCACTACTTAAAACCAGGTGTAAATGTACAAAGTCTATAGAGATTACAATATATCGTGGTTAAGAAATATTTATTTCCCACATCTGTACATATTGACATACTCATGTGATTTTTGTCTGTTTATACTAACAATGGCATCATAGGGAATCAATAACAGTGGTCTTTATAGGCAGAGTCATTAACAAGCAAGGTGCTTTGTGTATGGAAAAAGTTATGTGGTCTTTACTAACAGGTTCAATAGCAAGCAAGGTGCTTCATTGGGAATCAATAACAGTGGTCTTTATAGGCAGGGTCATTAACAAGCAAGGTGCTTCATTGGGAATCAATAACAGTGGTCTTTATAGGCAGGGTCATTAACAAGCAAGGTGTTTCATTGGGAATCAATAACAGTGGTCTTTATAGACAGGGTCATTAACAAGCAAGGTGCTTCATAGGGAATCAATAACAGTGGTCTTTATAGGCAGGGTCATTAACAAGCAAGGTGTTTCATTGGGAATCAATAACAGTGGTCTTTATAGGCAGGGTCATTAACAAGCAAGGTGTTTCATTGGGAATCAATAACAGTGGTCTTTATAGGCAGGGTCATTAACAAGCAAGGTGCTTCATAGGGAATCAATAACAGTGGTCTTTATATGCAGGGTCATTAACAAGCAAGGTGTTTCATAGGGAATCAATAACAGTGGTCTTTATAGGCAGGGTCATTAACAAGCAAGGTGCTTCATAGGGAATCAATAACAGTGGTCTTTATAGGCAGGGTCATTAACAAGCAAGGTGTTTCATTGGGAATCAATAACAGTGGTCTTTATAGGCAGGGTCATTAACAAGCAAGGTGTTTCATAGGGAATCAATAACTGGTCTTTATAGACAGGGTCATTAACAAGCAAGGTGCTTCATAGGGAATCAATAACAGTGGTCTTTATAGGCAGGGTCATTAACAAGCAAGGTGTTTCATAGGGAATCAATAACAGTGGTCTTTATAGGCAGGGTCATTAACAAGCAAGGTGTTTCATAGGGAATCAATAACAGTGGTCTTTATAGGCAGGGTCATTAACAAGCAAGGTGCTTCATAGGGAATCAATAACAGTGGTCTTTATAGGCAGGGTCATTAACAAGCAAGGTGTTTCATTGGGAATCAATAACAGTGGTCTTTATAGGCAGGGTCATTAACAAGCAAGGTGTTTCATAGGGAATCAATAACAGTGGTCTTTATAGGCAGGGTCATTAACAAGCAAGGTGTTTCATAGGGAATCAATAACTGGTCTTTATAGACAGGGTCATTAACAAGCAAGGTGCTTCATAGGGAATCAATAACAGTGGTCTTTGTAGGCAGGGTCATTAACAAGCAAGGTGTTTCATTGGGAATCAATAACAGTGGTCTTTATAGGCAGGGTCATTAACAAGCAAGGTGTTTCATAGGGAATCAATAACAGTGGTCTTTATAGGCAGGGTCATTAACAAGCAAGGTGTTTCATAGGGAATCAATAACTGGTCTTTATAGACAGGGTCATTAACAAGCAAGGTGCTTCATAGGGAATCAATAACAGTGGTCTTTGTAGGCATGGTCATTAACAAGCAAGGTGTTTCATTGGGAATCAATAACAGTGGTCTTTATAGGCAGGGTCATTAACAAGCAAGGTGTTTCATTGGGAATCAATAACAGTGGTCTTTATAGGCAGGGTCATTAACAAGCAAGGTGTTTCATAGGGAATCAATAACTGGTCTTTATAGACAGGGTCATTAACAAGCAAGGTGCTTCATAGGGAATCAATAACAGTGGTCTTTATAGGCAGGGTCATTAACAAGCAAGGTGTTTCATAGGGAATCAATAACAGTGGTCTTTGTAGGCATGGTCATTAACAAGCAAGGTGCTTCATAGGGAATCAATAACAGTGGTCTTTATAGGCAGGGTCATTAACAAGCAAGGTGTTTCATTGGGAATCAATAACAGTGGTCTTTATAGGCAGGGTCATTAACAAGCAAGGTGTTTCATAGGGAATCAATAACTGGTCTTTATAGACAGGGTCATTAACAAGCAAGGTGCTTCATTGGGAATCAATAACAGTGGTCTTTATAGGCAGGGTCATTAACAAGCAAGGTGTTTCATTGGGAATCAATAACAGTGGTCTTTATAGGCAGGGTCATTAACAAGCAAGGTGCTTCATAGGGAATCAATAACAGTGGTCTTTATAGGCAGGGTCATTAACAAGCAAGGTGCTTCATAGGGAATCAATAACAGTGGTCTTTATAGACAGGGTCATTAACAAGCAAGGTGTTTCATTGGGAATCAATAACAGTGGTCTTTATAGGCAGGGTCATTAACAAGCAAGGTGTTTCAATGGGAATCAATAACAGTGGTCTTTATAGGCAGGGTCATTAACAAGCAAGGTGTTTCAATGGGAATCAATAACAGTGGTCTTTATAGGCAGGGTCATTAACAAGCAAGGTGTTTCAATGGGAATCAATAACAGTGGTCTTTATAGGCAGGGTCATTAACAAGCAATGTGCTTCATAGGGAATATATAACAGTGGTCTTTATAGGCAGGGTCATTAACAAGCAAGGTGTTTCATAGGGAATCAATAACAGTGGTCTTTATAGGCAGTGAACAAAATAAGCAAGGTGCTTCATAGGGAATCAATACCAGTGGTCTTTATAGACAGGTTCATTAACAAGCAAGGTGTTTCATTGGGAATCATTGGTCTTTATAGGCATGGTCATTAACAAGCAAGGTGCTTCATAGGGAATCAATAACAGTGGTCTTTATAGACATGTTCGTTTTACAAGCAAGGTGCTTCATAGCAAATCTATAACAGTGGTCTTTATAGACAGGTTTGCTGACAGGCATGGTGCTTCATATGAAAAGCTCAGTGATCTCTATATATGCAGGTTGTTATTCTACACAGGTTGTCACTAAGGCAGGTTTGACTGTATATTCAACACTGAATCAACCAAATCTAACAAGTATAACATAACCAGGAACACATGGGTGTGGAAATGTAATTCTTTACCTCCGTACATTGACTTTTAAGGATAATGACAAGAAGACGACATTTATGACAGTTACATGACTGACAGTTAATCACATCTCACACAAAGGGAGAAAAGCGTTGGTTGAGTTGAGAAGGGCGCTAAGTCACTATGTGTACCGTAGTGGCTAGAGAACCTGGCCAGTCACACACAGCACAGTGCGCCATTGACATTGTACACGCGCCGTGCGCTGTGGCCGAGTTCACCTGCACCGCGATATATTGAACCTTTGTACATAAAATCGCACCGTGCGGAAACACGCTTTGCCGTTGAGCGATAATTTTTGGTCGAACGATCGTACCGCGACATTGCGGTCCGATTGGTGTAAGTTTTTTTTTATCGAAATGATCTACTGAGCATAGATCTACAAAAGCAAGAATCAAGGTCCTAAAAATTGAACTCTCCAAAAAATCGTGAACAAAATAAAAAATAAACAATTTTGGATCGTACAGACTGACTTTCAAGCGGTTTTCTGGATAACCAGGAGGAATACAGAACAGCAATAAGCACATATTTCATGAGCAATAAGCAGATAAATCGTTTGATATGAGTTTTGAGGCACATGTTCTGTGCATTCTCGACAAATCTGATTTCAAAGTCATCCCTGTCCTTTTTCTGGCCAGGTTCTCCCCCTGGCCAGGTTCTCTGGCCTCTACGGTACTTCAGAGATAGTCATGTTTAATCATTGGGAGCCACGTAGAAATCTACTGTAGCTCTTTTTCATCATTGATAAATATTTCAACAATCAGAAATAATCATTATCTGAACATTTGGCGTTACATAAGGAAAGTTTGATCTGCAAGACAGTACGCAGAACTAAATTTAGCTACAAATCCAGTTAACGGCCTCCTCGCTCTCATCCAACGACATAAGAATATGTTCAGAAATTAACAGGAATGACGGTGGATCACAATATAGAAGATAACGAGAGAAGGTAAACAGATAAACAAAACTTGACATTTACGGGACGAGCATTGATATCAATCATCAGCATCTTTTCCTTTGAACATCGCATCAACATCATCTCCCCCATCAATTTTTTAATAGCTTTCATGAGTCATAACTAATTAAGGAAAGTACTCACCCCGTTGGCATCCGCATCCACCGCGTTAGTACTGGCGCTCCTGAGCCGTGCATTCTTGGACAATTTATTGCATATAGACACCACTTTCATGGATTGCTAAATAGAAGAGAGAAATGTTTACAAAATACATTATAATCTACAGGATGTTGTAATATATCAAGTTATTATTTAACAATCATTCAACAGAGGTTCATAGTTCCTTGTTGGCGCCATTTTCTTTGTAATAATTTATGTTGTCAATTCTAATGCACATGCATTTTTAAAAAATCATTTGAAACAGAATTTTAAAATAGTACACGTATCACCCAATAGGATGAATTATATATCGAAGGTTTAAAAAAAAATGAATTTACAAATAAATTGACAATATATAAATACAACAAGAAAAGTGTCATTAAAATAAACGTACATGTAAAGAAAAAAAAACACTGTATGAAAACACTGTACTGAAAGAACATGTGTAAAATAAGTACATATTCAAAACGAGAAAATAACATTGCACTAAACTAATTATAAATCATTTGAAATACTGTATAGACTACATGTGGAAGAGCACTATTTTTGTTAATGTTTACCGTAAATCTCCGTGTATAAGACGCACTCGTGTATAAAACGCACCCCCAACTTTCACAGCAAAAACAATGAATAAATTTTAAAAATTAAAAAATTTAATTTTTTTTTTAGACACGCTGTATTTTGTTTTAGACACCCTGTAGTGCTGTTGGAATGCTTATACCACTGGTCTAGGGCATGTCAAGGGCTTAATGTTGTATGTAGCATTCATCAACATACATTTTCTCACTTTAAAAATAGTGGTTAGTACAAAAAATCAAGTCATGAATATATGAATATTCTTCAGCAGCAGTGTTACTGCTCAATAAACTTGCAATTTGTTTACTAACCACTATTTTTTATGTGAGAAAAAGGTATATGTTGATGAATGCTACATATGACAGCTAGCTCTTGTCATGCCCTAGACCAGTGTTATACGCTTTCAACATGACTACAGGGTGTCTTAAAAATATAAAAATTTAAAAAAAAAGTATCTCAAATTTTCTTTCTTTTTTTCATTTAGCTAGTAACCAATTACAATAAACTGTTATAAAATGTTCTAAAGATATTACCAGGAAGAAATGTGCACTTTATTTAGAATCTGTAGACAACAGCATGTCATACATAATTATTTCCCTCACTTCAGGGTATATTTTCCATAACAGCTGGCAGATTCTCTAATCGGAAGTCATTCTAGATCATGCCATGGGCATAATGATTATAATCATACAAAAGAAAAACGTCCCCATATATTTGAAAGCCCCCCCCCCCCTCCCACCATTTTTTTGTTTAATTGTCGCTAAAAGTTATCTCCAAAAAAAAATAGGGGGGGGGGGGGGGGGACAAGAGGCTGTACTAGTAGTTTATGATCACTTGGTCTTTACCCAGTCAACTGACGATTTTTCCCTTTCAGGCAAGTAAAATAAAACAATTCTGTTTGGGCAAGTAAAATTTCTGTTTGGGCAAGTAAAATTTCTGTTTGGGCAAGTAAAACAGAAAGTTTTCCTTGCCCGAACAGGCAAAGTCACTTGATTACAGGAAACAGGTTTTCAAGGTTTACATCTCTAGACTAAGCACGTGCAAAAAGGACCCTCGGAAACCAGGTTCCAAAGTCCATTTGAACATGTAATAATAATAATAATAATAATAATAATAATGTTTTGATTTTATATAGCGCCTAATATGATTGATAATCATCTCTAAGTGCTTTACAATGATATTATTACCCCGGTCATCGGACACACTTACAATCTATCTACATCAATGTATGACAAGCATTTTCTGCCTCCCTTGGGAGCAAGGTATTCTGGCAGCCATACCCCACGGCATACAAGTACAATTGCATACACGTTCCACTCCTACCGAGTCCCCATTTATACACCTGGGTAGAGAGCAGCAATAGTGGATCAATTGTCTTGCTGAGGACAAACGCAATGGGCATACACTGGGTTCTAACTCCAGATCTCACTATTGGAAAGCGCGCACTCTACCAATCTTGCCACACAACTTCCAGGTGGTCCAAGTGTATTCTCATTTTCCAGTCAACATAGTTGACGTGCAATCAAAAAGCCCCAAATACTTCTGAAATAAGGCAATGCTAGAAATGAACCTTTTTGTCTTGTGGCCCAGTCGGGCAAGTAAAAACAAGATTGTTCAACTTCTAGTGGCCCAAAACCTAAATCTGGTGGCCCCAAACATAGAAAAACATAACACATTATGTTACATTTACTTGCCCGATCGGGCCAGTAGAATTTAGGATCAATGAACTTTAGTGGCCCAAAGCTAATTTCTAGTGGCCCCGGGCCAGCGAGCCTATGCTAAAGACATTCAATTATAGAGCTAACGTACGTACCTTCCATCTTTTCCTGGCGTTGAATCTGCGGAGGGATTGCATGTTGAGATGGGACCTTTGTCTTTGCACCTTGTGTTTAGTACTCTTTGGCTGCATAATACAGAGAACAAAATGTAAATAAGTATTAAAATATGTCACCATAAATGATAATTTCACAATCATAAATATGTAATATCACATTTTTAAAATACTGATAATACTTGATAAGACAAGACAAAATACATGTTGGTAAGCAGAATTGTCAAGTTTGGGAAACACATTCATAAATTAATTTCACTGGATATTCTTATAATTATATCATATAATATGAGAAAATGCGTACCCCTGTACTCTGTCGTACATGTATGTACATTACATTACTAAAAACATTAATGATGATTTCACTGCTTTTCTCTTGAAGTAAAACGTGAACATAAAGACTATTCTTTGTTAAAAAAAACAAAAACAATTAATTTCTTCTATTGACATTGTAATTTTATAAGGAAACGATTCCTAAAATATCCTTCCTAAAATTCAATTAAATTTAGCAGCTACATCTGCAGCAGTTCCTAATTCTTTACGGTAAAAACAAGATGTGTTCAGAGAACACAGAACATGACAACATGAAGCATTATTCTCTTTCATAACATTTCCCTTGACTCTTTTGTCGATGTGATTTACAAAAGAGAAACTTTGTAGAAGTATTTTTTATAAATGTTAGTTTATAACTGAATCATCCAAAGAGCCCAAGAATAGTTCTTCTAGTTGGCACCAGTGATAGGTAAAAGCAGATCTGTTTCCCTATGATTTTTGCTAGAAATGATAGAAACACTATTTGTTCAGAAGGCAAGAAACGCAATCATGAAGATTATCTTGAAACAATTCCCTTTCATAAATTGACTTTGATGTTTATAAAGATAAATATAGCTTCAACATAAACTACCCAATCCTCAAAGCTATAAAGTTGCACAGCTATTTTTAACCTGTTCAGGACTGATTGATTTTGCTATAGAGTACAGAAGCCATGATGTCATAAAAACACTTTTTTAGAATTTTCAAATTTGCCCATCCGAGTGAATTTTACTTCAATGGGCAATCAGTGTTATAGTGCACTGGTTCATAAATTTATGAACCAGTGCACTATAACACTGATGCCTATTGACAAAAAAATCATTCGGATGGACATATCTCAGCAAATACGTAACCTATTCCTTTGATTTTCTGTATTTGGACATTATTTGGAAAAAATTCTAAAAAAAATATTTATGACATCATTTATGACATCACACTTCACCACTCTATAACATGCATTCTTCATAGACCCTAGCCTGAGTATTTTCGGGACGAGTCCTTGGAGGGTTAAAATAGTTTTTTTCTAGCACTTTATAATAACTCTTATCGTAAAAACAAGATGTGTTCTGCAGACATGTAACATGAAACATGAATGTGAGAAACTATGTTCTCTTCAAACATGAATTTCCCCTGACATTCCGTGACATTCCGTGCCAAAGAGAACAGGAAGTCTGGCATTTCCAGGGTAGCGGAAGGACTATTTTTACAAGCGTCATCCATATTAAAGCAATTTTCCTCAATATAAGCGTTACTTTTATATATATATATATATAAATATAGCAATGTAATTGCCATTTCAGGAAGTCATTATGTGTTCCGGATGTAATCAAGCGCACACTGTTAACATGGGTGGTTTGAATTAGAGCAAGGTCTTGAAACGCTTTACAGTCAAACCTGGGTATAGCGACCAATGAAGGGAAACAAGAAAAGTGGACACTGTAGACACTGTAGGTTCTATAATATTTTCACTGCAGAGGATCACTTTTGGTGGCCACTATACGCAGGTTGGCTGCAGTAGACAGGTGGCCACTAAGACAGATTTGACTGTGGAAGCATACCAACTAGTTTTAATCTTTAACAATTATATATATGATATATTGTCATTGTCACCATCACCATCACCATCACCATCTCCATCACCATCTCCATCACCATCACCATCACCATCTCCATCTCCATCACCATCACCATCGTCATCACCATCACCATCGCCATTACCATCACCATCACCATCATCATCATCATAAACATCATCACCATCATCGTCATCACCATCATCGTCATCACCATCATCGTCATCATCATCATCATAAACATCATCATCTTAAACACCATCATCATCATCACCGTTGTACATGTGACAACAACAACAACAACAGCAACAACAACCATCATAATGATAGCAATGTTGTACCTTTATCCATGGGTGTGAAAGGCACTCGTCAACAGAAGCACGTTTTCTGTGAAGGAAACATAAAACAGCAGAAGGAAAGTTAATAACAAGTCCCTTTTTTACACATAAAAGTAGATTAGTATAGTAGGACAATATACATTTAAGTTGTTACTGATGTAAACTCATGGTTAATAGACATAACGATGGAAAAATAATAACAGAACATAATAGAAAAATTAGACCGTCACGATGATCATTACTAAAAAATGGTGCAATTTCATTCATGATGTAAGATCAACAAACCATATTACAATGATTATAATAAAGGAATACATCATCATCATGATTTTTACTCTTTTTTTTACAATTTCATCATATGTGACCGGCTATAACAAAACCCTGCACTTGTCGGTAATTCATGTTTTGAAGAAATGGGCATTTTAAGTTCATATAACGTGTGTAAAAGACTTATGATTGTAAAATTGAAACAATCGTATCTTCGCCAATTATTGACCTATTTGTTAGTACAAAGCATCAAATGAAAGCTTGTTATGAGGCCTTTCTAATGGTATGAAAATCTACATTTTGATTTTTACCGACAAGTGCTGGGTTTTGCAATAGCCGGTCACAGCCGAACAACATTAAAGATGTTTCGAAATTTCAAGTCCAAAAATGTAAGTTTTATTTAGTGCAAAATAAAATGTTTTGATTTACCAATTTTACAATGATATTAATCTAATTTAGGATTTGTTGTAGAATGCACACACAGATAGTTGAAATGATTGAAGCTATTGTACCACACAAAGTCATACGACCCATGTATTTGAGAGGCATTATCTCTTCCGAATATTATCAACACTTTTCTCTCTATGATGATGAAAGGAAATACAATAAATAAAGGGACAATATTTGATTCTGTGAGTGACAAGCCCTCAGGCAACTGTATCAAAGGAAATCAACAGGAGTCTGAGTTCAACTCCAGTCCCAGTTCTTTCAAGCAGACTGACCAGTGGTCAACTTAAAGGGAACCACCATCTCAATATGGAATTCTTATAAATGAAAGGTTGTACTGTAAACGTGGTAATGTTCGCGGTGCATTAATTTTCGCGGATTTCGCATTTAAGTCGGCATCCGCAAATATTAAAACCCGCGAATGTAAATGTGTGATTTGCAATGCGTGTAAGCACTTGCTCGGCTGCGAAATTAAAAAGCTGCGAATGTGTTTTTGTGTCGCTCAGCGCGAAATATTAATCGCGCGAAAATAACACCATTTACAGTAATTGTTTTGGTAGTCCATTCCACCTACAAGTTCACAAAAATTGGCTTTTAGATAAAAAATTAAGTAATTTGAAAACTCATCACCATACTAGCGTAAGTGTTCATGTGGTCTGCATACGAAGACTACAGCTATTGTATAGGACGTTCATGTCTTTGTGGCTCTATTGTCTCCAAACGTTCACGTGTATAGAGTTGGTGCACTCGCAGACATTTGGCGCATATAGAACCATGAGGTCCTAATGGTTCCATAAGTGTTGGAGATTAATTGTATTGTTTATGAATTATACAACCCCTTGCAAAGTTTTGTACATCTACTTCATATCAAACACCGATACAAAAACATATAAAGCTGTGTTGTCCTTTGCGTGGTGGTCCCCTTTAAGAATCGTGAGTCCCAGATGTTTATAAATACTAGTACGACTGACTGATGGTCAAATGAAGCATCTTGAAAAGGCCTGAGGTTGTAGATAGTACAGGATGCCGTGATTTACCAGCTATTGAAATATCTTGTATGGTCAAACCTGTGTTACATAGAAGTGACCACATAATGGAAAGAAGAAATGTGGCAACTGTACAAATTATTTCATGAAGCATCTTAAAAGATCCTGAGGCTGCAGATATTACAGGATGTGAGTGACCAACAGTAATGACCACTGACTAAAGCTGGGAAAGGCCATTCAAATATCTAACTACAGTCAGTGACCACCTTATGAACACAAGTGTGGCCACTGTAGACAGGCAACCTCTTCAGACAGGTTCAATAACATTATACAGTCAAACCTTCATGTATGTTTAGTGACTGACCACATAATGGAAAGAGGACAATTGGCTTCTGTAGACAGGTGACCTCTACAGACATGTTTGAGAAAATCAAAGTACAATCAAACCTGTATATAGTTGCCACATATTGGAAACAAGAACAGTGGTCACTTTAATAAACAGGTGACATTTTAAGACAGGTTCAATAACATTGTTTTCTCTACAACTGACCAATGGTCAACTGAAGCATCTTGAAAAGGCCTTAGGGTACAGATAGCACAGGACGTGATTGACCAACAGGTAATGATTACTGACCACTGCATGACAGCCAATCGATACTGAAGAGCCAATTCAAATATCTGGTATACACTAAAAACCGTTGGGTTTCGATCAGCTTTTTCTTTCATTGGATTTGTTTGCAAGATAGCAAGGGAAAACATTATTTACAATTCGAGTATATCATCTGTATGTTATTTAGTTGTTTGTTTCCTATTCATTATTTGAATACAATTTAAAACATTATTCCCTTGCCTACAGGAACCTGGTGGGCTATAGAGTGGTGAATTGTGACGTCATCAAAAATCAATTTTTAGAATTTTCAAATTTGAACTACATTTTCCGAAAGAGCATCAAAAATAATGTCCAAATGTCGAAAATCAATTGAATATGTAAAGTATTGGCTGAGATATGCCCATCCGAATGAATTTTACTTCAATGGACAATCAGTGTTATAGTGCTCTGGTTCATAACTTTATGAACCAGAGTACTATAACACTATCGACAAAAAAATAATTTGGATGGGCATATCTCAGCCAATACTTTACATATTCAATTGATTTTCGACATTTGGACTTTATTTTTGATGCTATTTCGGAAAATGAAGTTCAAATTGAGAAATTCTAAAAATTGATTTTTATGATGTCATCGCTTCTGTACTCTCATAAACTTATCGAGGCTTTCAGAATCTCAAAGGGAACCGGTTGAAATACCTTGGATCTTTGATTGGTAATTTGATAAGGAAAGCACCTGTATGTTAATAAGTTGCTTGTTTTGTATTCATTCTTCAACGAAAACAACTAAAACATAAATATAATTTGTTTAAAAATTTGTTTGGATATTAATGAGTTGCTTGTTTTGATGTCATTATTCAACTAAAATACTAAACTAATTTGTTCAGGAAATCGCTAGCATTTTTAATAAGTTGTGGAAATCTTTTCTATGCTAAATATGTTGGCCCGGATTCACAAAGCAGGTTTGTAGGAGGTTTGTACAAACCATGGTTTATCCATGGTCTACATCTATGGAGTGCCATTTGCAAACTGATGGAGAAAGAATGTAAACTCCTTACTTGTTAACAATGTTGATGGTACACATTTACAAAATGCACCAAATAAATGTTGTGTCTTCTCACATGGTGAAATTTGCTGGTTAGCAAGCACTAACAGTCATATCATTAGAAATTATAAATTGTTTTACTTGTATACGAGCAGCACTCCATAGATGTAGACCATGGATAAACCATGGTTTGTACAAACCTCCTACAAACCTGCTTTGTGAATCCGGGCCATTATGTTTTGTATTCATTCTTCAGCTAAAACAACAGTTCTAAGCATTGAATTACCTTGGATCTTTGATCAGTAGTTTGTTAATGAAGTCTTTGGCAAGATCGCTTGTGGAAGAAAAGTAGTCCTCGTCGTAGATAAAGTTGAGGGCTGTCACGTTCTCATACGTCTCCTGCTGATCGTCACCCAGGAAAGGGGACAGTCCACTCAGTCTGTAGGGGGAGACAACATTAGATTTGAAATTGATAAATAAATAAACTAATCCAATAACGAAAAAAAATAAAGGGACTTTCTTCCAAATTGTGAAAAATGGAGGAAAAGTTGAGGGCTGTCACATTCCCATACGTCTACTGCTGATCATCGCCAGGAATGGGGACAGTCCACTCAGTCTGTAGGGGGAGACAACATTAGATTTGAAATTGATAAATAAATAAACTAATCCAATAACGAAAAAAAAATAAAGGGACTTGCTTCCAAATTGTGAAAAATGGAGGAAAAGTTTAGGGCTGTCACATTATCATACGTCTCCTGCTAATCATCGCCCAGGAATGGGGACAGTCCACTCAGTCTGTAGGATGGGGGGGGGGGGGGGGGGGAGGGAGACAACATTGGATTTCAAATATATTAATTGATAAATAGAATTATGACAAATGCAATAAAGAGACTTGCTTCCCAGAGTGGACAAATGGAAAAGAAAAAAAATAATTATTCTTACAAAGCTCTGCAACGGGACATGGATTGTGACTTGATTAAATGAAGGTCATTGTTTGCAGTGACACAGATCCTGCTAGGGTTGAAAGCTAGGCTCTTTTATAATACAACTCTCATTTTATAAAATTCACAATTTCTAGTAGATATAAGCAGTTTTCAGCAGTATTTTCTTCGTTTGATTAAGTGAAGATAGGAAATAAGTTAATCCCATCTTAGTCTCATGGTAGGAAACCAGTAATCCATTAATCTCATTAATCCACCTTCAGAGCCAATTCAACTATTACAAGGCATTAACTCCTCCATACCAGAACAGGTGGAATTCATGACATATTCAAACTGGTTATTACATTAATTCCTCATTCTCTGATTGTTTTTTCCTCAAATAAATGATTTTTTTCTAAGAAATGCATTTAAATTGAACAATATGAAGAGAATATGATAAAATATGATAAAATGAATATGATAAAATAAGGTTTATAACCAAGGAGCTTCAATGTCCTTTATATCACAAAAACATAGTGAATACATTCCATTTAGATTGGGCAAGGGGGATGATTCAACTCCATGACTGCTGCAACAATGACAGATTGTAGTAATCCAAAACATATATTTTCAATACTTTTAAAAATCATTATGTTTTTACTCTAAAAGTGAAAATATCAGTCAACTCTTATTATGATGATCCTAGAAACCAACAAAAACTGTATAATTTATTTACAAGTTTCTAGTGGATGCATTTCCATTACCATCTAAAAATATTAATTAATTTACAAAGCAAAGCTGTTTTTCATTACTGTTAATTAGTGTATTAAAAAAGCAAGATAATGTAATTGGAAATAAGGTACAATTGGGTGTTTGCTTAACCCAGTTATCACTTTGTCAGACTTTGTCAGATCAAGCTGGGGTACATTTAGATTAATTAATTGAATAAATATTCAATGTCTTATTTGCTTCTAGTAGCGTAGCAACGGGGACACTATCAAAATCGATTCCAGTTTTATAGAAGTAGCAGTTTTTCTGATAGGCTGTGAACGAAATAGTGGTGGTTTAGTTAGCATCAGCTGGTTTCGGTAACAAGTATGGCTTTGATATCAAGCTGAGAAAGAAGAGTACGAGAACTTTCAGAAAGAGAAAAGAGTTTATCGGACTGACAAATTATTTCAATAATCAAGACTTTGACGGATACATGTATCCACAAAAGGAGATTCCAAGAACAAATTCTGACAAAGTAAAAGTTTGTCAATCGCTTATACTAGGAGTCCTACGACAGAAAACTCACAGCTGTGAAGAGATTCAACACGAGAAACCTTTTTTTAACCAACAACACTTCGCGAAAATCAACTTAGCAAGATGGAGTATGAGGACTTCGAGACTGGTTTATGGGGCCTCTGCCCATCCGGCTTCTTTAGATTCCTAAGATGGACAGCAGACATTGCGTGCGTCCTTGCGTTCCTCATCAACCTGACATCGCTGATCATCATCCCCTGTCATCGTCCACTCAGGAAGCAACGCTTCATCTTTCCTTTCAACCTCCTCCTAGGCGACTTCGCTGGTATCATAGTGTTTGCGATAATAGATTCACAAAGTATATCCACGCTGATACTACCTCGGGGCTTAAACGACGTAAGTATTCTTCAGCATTGTAGTGTGCAGCGATAGATTCACCACTATTTCACAGTACAGTTTTATTTTGTCGAAATAATGAAATAATGTCCTCCCTTTTGACAGATGATCTCAGATGATATTGACTAAATTGTGATGACAATGTTTGTTAAAAAAATATTGAGTACACATTTAGTATCCATATCATTTTCTTTGTCTGTTCAATAAGGTACCCTGGATAGTTGGAGTTCAGCAACAGGTTGCCATCTCCACATCTCTGATGGTCTCCAATATCAGCATCATCATGGTGGCCGTCTACCAGCTCATCAACATCCGGGTGGACCCCTTTGGGGTGAGGGGGATCATCACTACCCCTCGTTGCATTCTGGCATGCCTCATCACTTGGGTCTTCAGCTGGGGAGTCTCTTTCTGCTACCTCTACTTCGTAGTGGAAACTGGGCGCTCTCTATTGCTGGGCACGTCCATCATCACAACCTGCTTCACAGGCACCTGCTACAGCCTCGTCTATCGCTCAATCGCTGGTACTCCCAGCAGTGGAGCGACGGACGAGCGCAGGGCTGAGAATCGCCACGTGATGCGTACCTACGGCCTGATATTTGGCACATCCGTGCTGTGCAACTCTGTGTTGTGGGCATCTTGGATCGTATCGGTTAGGCAAACCGGTACAGCCGCGGAGGAATGTCTGGAATATGCGGCCAACATGTTCTTTGGTTTCAACTGGATTACGAATTCGCTCGTATACTGGTGGCGTCTCAAAGAGTTTAGGTCCATGTTACCCGCTTGCAGGAGAAACAGGGGTACAGCACCCATTGTAGCTTAATAGTTACCATGGAAATCACAATCACCTGATTTTAATTAGCCAATCAGCAATATAATATTGTTGAGAACATCAAATGAATCAAGAATCCTCTTCTCTAGATTGATAGGGCCGAGAGGAGTTCAGATCTGCGTTTCATGCTCCCAGAAAGAACAGGCGTCCTGCACAAATTGTCACGTGACGTTATCCATGGAAATCAAAATCACCTGATTGAAATCAGCCAATCAGTACTATATTGTTGAGAACATTAATTCTCTTATCTACTGTACTGGTGGCATCGCAAGGAGCTCAGATCCATGTTCCCCGCTTGCAGGAGAAACAGGCGTACAGCACCCATTGTGGCACAATAGTTACCATGGAAACCATTGTGACCCGATTTCAATCAGCCAAATGAACAGTATTTTGTTGAGAACATCAACTGAATCATGAATTCTCTATAGATCTATTGGTGGCATCTCAAGGGGCTTAGGTCGATGTTGCAATCCTGCACCCATTGTAGCTTAAAGGGAGCTAGTAACTTAGTCGACAAGTGCAAAAAGATGAGTTATTAATAAAATGTGTCTTGGTGTGATCTGATATGTCCACAAAGTAATGTGTGAAAATTTCACGTTAATTTGATGTTTTTTTGGCTGAGATATGAGCAAAAATGCAAAGTGATATTCACTAACTCATTGCACTTACTTTGACTTGTACACGGCTTAAATTATCCCGTAGACAGTTTAACATCTGAACACTTCAATCGTAAATATCTTTTGAACGAAGTGGAAATTTGAAAAACCGAAACCTGTCCCATGCTTTTATTGTTAATATGAATATGATAAGGTATGAGAGAACCACTTGAGCTCCAAGTAATTTTTGAGGATTTTGACAATGTTACTAAGTCCTTCTAATAGTGACCATGGACAATATTATCATGTGATTCAAATGAGCCAATTGGCATCTTGTTTCTAAATATCAACTGGATATAGCAATTCTGTCTTATATTATGTTAGCAACTAAATCAGTTCTCGTTCATGTCGACTTTGGCACATTGCAATTACAATCGTATATTACTACTTTGTTTGTATAGTTTGCAAAATGTCTTAAATTTGCCACAAATATCAATTTGAAATTTATCATAGGACAATTTCAAAACTGTTCATTTAGGAGGTGAAATATCAGTAGTCATTATGTGTGCATTTTCCAAGTAACATAAGTTTTGACCAAAATGATAAAGATATGAAAATATCTACATGTATGATTTAAATGTTATTATCTTTAAACTTCTTTTTCTTCTTATTTACACGATACCTTATTAAAGCCAAATCTTATCTGTTCACCATGAGATTTCAACAAACAATTTTGCAAGCAGACACAATGGGCAACTAGTTTGTGGGATATTGCTTACAATTTCATTTTATTCCAGAATTAACAACCCAAACAAATTCAGCGAAAGGGTATCTTCATGTCTATTTACATTTGTTTAAAGTAGCTTTTAGCCACTGTATAAATATGCAGTAAGAATTATCATTGTGTTTTTAACAAATAAAGCAGAATCTACTAAATGGCTTATGTGGGAGAAAATTTATATACTATTTTGAAATTGAAATGGGTTTCAAATGATGTTGTTTATATACTCACAAGATATATGTGATCACTCCAATGGCCCTGTATGAGGAAGAGAAAGAGATAGGTAGACACATTATAATGAAAGAGATAGGTAGACACATTATAATTTAAATTGCAAACATGCATAACGTACTGAAAAAACATACTTTGTTGGGGGGGGGGGAAATAAGAAAAAAAATGTAATGATTAATAAAATACACTTGTATTTTTTATATTTGTTTTAATATTTAAAAAGGAATAATAATTTGTTTGATATATATATATAAATTTGCAAGAAATATTGTATATATGTATGTTTTATGTATTTGTAAACTATTCCAGTTATTTTGTTGTTTGTATGTATTATCCTGTTCACCCTGCCAATTGCAGAATGCAAATTTCTGCCATGGACCTGGGTTTCAACCCTTCTTTGTAACATTCAAATCATTTGAATAAATAAAGATGATTTATAATATCAAATCTCTGATATATACAGGGGTTTGTTCATAAATACAAACTTGCAAATTACAGGTTATTCTTGATTCTTGAACAAGCTAAATATTTAAAAAAACGTATATGAACTGCTGTTTAAATTCAAAGACAACTGACATCATACACATCCAGTGGGACCTAAATGTAATTTTTAAAGCTTTAAAGGGATCTAGTAACTGTGTTGACAATGTCACGTTAAATGGATGTTATATGGCCGAGTAATGATCAAAAATGCAAATTGATATTTACTAACTCATTGCACTGACTTTGTACACGATTACAACTATCCAGTGGATAGTTTAACATCTGAACACTTCAATCGTAAATATCTTTTTAATGGAAGGGAAATTTGAAAAAACTGAAACCTGTAACATGCTTTTATTGTTAATACGAATACAACAAGTTACGAGGGAACTGCTGGAATTCCAATTGGATTTTGCAGATTCAGACAATGTTACTAAGTCCCTTTTAAAGCTTGAATGTGCCCTTTTCTTGCAGTCCGCAGATAGCCCAATTCATGGGACCACCTGTTCCTCATGTCTCTATTAGCCAATGATCTTGTCTCGTCCAATCACCAAAGAAATTAATTGGTTTGACAAAACCAGCACTGCAAAATGTCAGGACAGATATGCATGCAGCAGCACAGTTTTAAGATGGGTGGGAATTAGGGGTTGGCCGGCAACAACTATCTTTAAAATGTCAAAGACAAGGGCATGCCTTCAAAATAAAACACAGTAATCAACTTATTTTAGTTCTAGTGATCTAATTAATAAAACCTGAGAGTTTGAAATTACATCTACAGAAATTAACCCCTTGCCCACAGGAACCTGGTGGGCTATGTACAAAGTCTGCAGGAAATTTGAGAATCTCAAAGGAAACGGGTTAACCCCTTGACCACGGGAACCGAGTCGGTTGTGTACAAAGTCTATGGGGATTTCATAAACTTGTAGGGAACAGGTTAATTAACTTGACAGAATCAACACGCTGATATGTATGAAGGGTTGATTATAAAGCAGCACTGACTAAAGAGAAATAATTTAAAAAAATAGCCTCTAGATTAGTAATTAGTTGTTTTAGGCAATAACATCAAAACAATTACAAAAGTTTGTTTTTTCCATAAATTTCTAATTTGCTTTAGCCCTGCCTACCAGTACTACATGTATTTCAATGCCTCGGTACAGGAACAGTTCGTAATACACTCCAAGGACGAACATGACTATTGTGTGTTTTGTTCCTTCTATGGCGCATAACAAATGTCCTTTCATGACCTTTCTTCCGAAAGGAACAAAGCATGCAAGTGCTACTTAGGAATATTGCTGATAATGCATTAGCGATAGATCAAGTTTCTAGGTTCCCATTTTGGCTGGTGTTGAGTTATTCAGTTTTCTTTAACCCCCTCCAGACTGGTCCAAAAGTATTCAGGCTGGAGTGTGTAAAGAATACATCAGTGGCGGATCTACGGGAGGGTTTAGGGGGTTTAAACAACCCCCACCCCCCCCCCCCCCCTTGGGCTGCCAAGTGAAAATGTGATGTGGAAAACATCACTTACGGGGGTTCAAAATAGCCAAAAAATTTGCTGCTTCGCGGCTCGTGGACATTGGGTCAAACCCCCCCCCCTTAGCAAAAAGACATCACTTACAAGGGTTCAAAATAGCAAAAAAAATCGCGGCTCGTGGACGATGCTCCGCATCGTCATTGGGTCAAACCCACCCCCCCCCCCTTAGCAAAAAGCTAGATCCCCCCCAGTACATGTTCCCCTCAATATCCGCACTTCTCACAATGTTTATACTTTTAAATCGAGGTTAGAAACTCATTTGTTGAAGTTAGCCTTTTGTGATTGATAATTCTTTGTTAATACATATAATTGTATGTTTATATGTATACCCTAACATTTACTGTAGTTTTGTTGATTTTGTTGAATTTATGTAAATATGTTCAAGCGCTAAGAGGCTTAAATTGCAATATGCGCTATATAAATCTCTATTATTATAACTTTTATTATATACCAAAAACAAATCATGGATGTGTTGTATAGTACACATCTTAATTTTGAGCTCTGTTAAATGTGTGAAATTTATGATAACATTTATAAATGCAAATAGTTTGATGTATAATTCAGCAAATGAAAACAAGATCCAATCATGTATGAACAGAAGATACCATGCATTGTACATTCTTGAAATATAGCGTCCCAACAAATACATACATCACCGTTTAGTCTATTTTCTTTTTCCTCTTCTCAAATTGACAATATGCATCTTCAACAAAGTTAAATGTGAAAGCAAATTCTTCAAGCACTAAGTAAATTGAAAAAAATTGAACAAATTGTATACAGAAATGCTTTCACATGATCAATAGAGGCATCCACTTTCCAAATTACAATAAAAGAAATGAGATTAAATGAGTCTATTCCCTGACAGATGTCTCCACCGAGACAAACAAGCATTCTATCTCGGACCCATTCACACTTGCCTGAAAAACATTGTATCCAATGATTTAAGTATGGTTATATGTTTGTGAGGAAATTCTAGTGGCTAGTGGAATGCTGTACACTGTACAGCAAAATTATTTCCATTATATCCATCAGTGCTGTAGTTGAGTCCGGACTCGGACTCGCTTTTGATGGTCTCGTGACTCGGACTCCGAGTCCGAGTCCCTATGTTAAACATATGGGAACATGCTATTTCGTTGGGGACTCGGACTCGGAACTTGTGGACAAGTTGACTTGTGCTCGGAACTTGTGGACAAGTGGACTTGTGCTCTACAGCACTGATATCCATGTATGATTCTTTGACAGTATTCCAAAAGTACATTGTATACAATTTAGGCAGAGTTTGAACGCCATTTTGCTAGTAAGTACTTTACTGACAAGAGTATACTCAATGCTCGAAATTAGCATAGGCCCGATGGCCCGGGGCCACTAAAATTGCCGTCGGGCCAGTAAACAAAATATTTGGTGGCCCGACTGGGCAAGCAAAAAAAAATATATATATATATATATATATAAAGCGAAGAGTGCGAAGAGTGCTTATATATATATATTTTTTTTTTTTTTGCAGATACCCAGTTGTCATGTTTAGTCCTGTCTAGGGCATGACTTTTAAATGTATCATTCAGCAAATTATACCCTTCTCTCACATACAAAATATTGGTTAGTTAAAAAGTTGCAAGTTAATTGAGCAAGTAATACTGCTGCTAATGAATATTCATACATTCTTGAGCAGCCGTACTCATTTTCTAACCAGTTGTAAACAAAAATTTCATATTAAAAATCGTTATTAGTAATTTCAGTTATTTGCGTATTTTGCATATGTAATAAGCATCATAAATATTCATAAATAATATGCTGCTCATGAATATTCATATACTCAAAAAAACAAAGAAATAGAACAGGGTAAAAAAGGAATACAAACAGTATGCCCCCTCCCCCCTCCACCCTCCCCCCCCCCCCCCCCCCCCCATCAGTGAGACCACGCTACTGACATGACAGACAGCGGACATTGTAGTATAGCAGCCTGCTACACATGAAAATTGCTGTCACCCTCTCTTTCCAATTCCCTCCTAATTTTTAAGTATACAACTACAAGGAAATAGAATAAGAGACCGTCACTTAAGGATGCAAATAATATCAGAGACACATACAATTAGAGAGAAGGTAGACAATGGTGCTGGTATTCATGAGAAACAGTGTCGCTATTAGATTCCGGTAATGTAAGCTGATCAACGAGGACAATGCGTCATGAATAAAGCTACATCGTCCTGTGAAAAGGTCTCAGACAGCGTTCTTCTATATACACGAGGAATCGAGGATATCATGTTATGTGTTTACAGTTCTTGCAAATAAGTCCACTTCTTTAAAGGGACTTAGTAACATTGTCCAAATCCTCAAAATCCAATTGGAATTCTAGCGGTTTCCTCATACCTTGTTGTATTTGTATTAACAATAAAATCATGGGACAGGTTTCGGTTTTTCAAATTTCCTTTTCGTTAAAAAGATATATACGATTGAAGTTTTCAGATGTCAAATTATCCAATGGATCGCCAGAACCATGTACAAAGTGAGTGCAATGAGTTAGTGAATGTCACTTTGCATTTTTGCTCATTACTCGGCCATATAAAGTCCATTTAACTTGAAATTTTCACACAACACCCAGTGGACATATCAGATAACAACAATATACATTATATCAACCACTCATCGCTTTTTGCACATGTCAACAAAGTTACTAGATCCCTTTAAAAGTCCTATAGATGACAGTTTCAGGAAATTGTTGACAAACAAAATCTGCTCTCATGAATAGACCAGAGAGTTGGGAAGGACCTCCTCTCTGAATAGACTGCGTTGTTCTGTGAAACAGATATAGCCAATGCTCTGTTTTACACAAGGGGACATCAAATTTTGATTAAAATTCTTACAGTACTACATTTTTATGACAGTCATGAACTGCATCGTTTCATGAAAAGGTCTTAATATATGATTATCACAGCAACAAAAAGAACGAGTATAGCTCAATGCTTCCATAATCAATTTTTAAAAAGGAAGGCAAACCCAAACTTTAAAAAACAAATATCCTTAATATACAGCCCATATAATTAGGACAGTAGCCTCGTCAGTATAATGTATCCGTTCATCCAAACTTAAGAAATCAAGTGCAGGAGCTCATGTTACTGGGGTAAAGAGAAAATTGCAGCTGCAGTTTAAACAAAATTGAAAATACCACCTTTCAACGGATCACAAGATGGGCCCCCTTCTTGAATAATTCATGCCACCGCAGAACCAATGTACGTCACACACGCAAATAGCAAACCTCAATGTCAGCATTGCTGCACGACTTAAAACACTTCTCCTTGAACAATTGCATACTCTTCTCTTCATTAACCAATTGAAGACTATGAGTATTAAGGGACTATTCATAAATGTGTTGACCCCCTGCCTACGGGAACTTGGTGGGCTATGTACAAAGTCTATGGGGATTTCAGAATCTCCAAGGGAATGGGGTTAACATACGGGAACCTGGTGGGCTATGTACACATTCTATGGGGATTTCAGAATCTCCAAGAGAATGGGTTAACATACTGGAACCTGGTGGGCTGGCTATGTACAAAGTCTATGGGGAATGGGTTAAGTCTGGCAAGCAATGCACATCCGATGGATTGGGGAAAATTAAAGGTGCACCTGTAAAGTGTCAGATATTGCCCAAAATGACATTTGAGACATCAATCCTGTACCAAAATTATTGTAAGATATGTCCGAATGATGTGTGAAAGTTTCATTGAAAAAGAACACTGCTTTCCTGGTTAAAAAAGCGAAAATATGCGTCAGCTTTTACAACAAATTTATACTGTATGACGTTTATGAGGTTTATGACCGTTCATTAACGCTCTTGAGCGGAATGATAGATATCGTCATACTAAAGGGGCATTTGAAAAAATCTAACCCTATTTTATTCTTCTCTTACCATAAGCTCAACAACACGGTAGAAGAGAAACGAGGAAGCTCCAAGTCATTTTTGTGGAGGCTTTACACTTTACAGGCATCCCTTTAATTTCACATCAATACATCAACCAATTTCACAGTTTTCTCTGCTTCGTTATATCTTGCCTTGCATTGTTAAAGAGGTTGAACGAGGGAAATTGGAGCATCCCCCCCCCCCCTTCCCCCAATTGAACTATGCAAGGATGCCCCTGCAACATCTGTCTTCACAAGGACAGATAAACTTGGATATTGAAATAGGAAATTGGCAACTACTTACAGGTTTTCTCTGAGTAAACAAGATATTTCTTAGCAAGATAGATTTCCACACTAATTAGTGCAGGTTGTAAAGCAACCCGACCGTGAGATGAGGTAATTTGCAGAACCCACATGTGACGAAGCGAGCACTTCTCAGCGGATGCCAAACGGACTAAAAATATGTCAGCGTCCCCGGTCTCCCAGGTACACGTGGCACCTGCTGGGTCTTAAACACTCTCTCTTCTCAAATAAGAACCCTTGGGTATACAGCATTACATTCGTGTCATATTTTACCAGCATTGAAATCATATCAATTGTAATTATCATATTGCGATTTATGTTATTTGGTATTGTTATAACGATATTGTTGTTTGGTAAATCAATTTCATTTCAAATTTCAAATATACATAAAACTATTAAATTCTCCTGCTTTCTATGTCAAGTTAATTGCTCTCTCCCCCTCTTTTCTATGGACTTTTCCTCGTGCCACCTTTTGAGCACTTCTCTGGATATGTTGAGATGCATCCAATGAATAATCAGGCTAATATGAAAGGGATAACTTGAAATTAAGTGAATCAAGCATGTGTCTAGCAGGATTAACCGAGCATGGTGACTTAGCGGTTAGAGCGTCTGCCTCATGCACGTGAGGTCCCGGGTTCGAACCCAGACCGGGTCATACCAAAGATTTTAAAAATGGTATCTTCTAGCCAGGTGCTCGGCATTTATAGAATGGAGAAGGGAAAGTTAATCACACGAGTTACCAGAGGACTGGCCCCCTTCTGTAGCTGTTGCTACGTTTAGTAGACGTGTAGCCTAGGGCTAATGAATGGGAGATAGGCGCTGCCTTATGTGCCAAAATTGGCACGGGAAGGACTTTAACTTTTTTTTTTTTTAACAAGCAAGATTACACTATTTTATTTCTAATCTATTACAATACAACTCAATTTCAATCAACAAATACCCATCGCAGTGCTCCTCCTACCCTGCCCCTCCCTCATCCAAGCCAAATGCCCTGTGTATTTCTCATCTATCCTAGTGTCACTAACAACAAAGATACCCAGACAATTAAAGCACAGGCACAAAAATAAACACCTTCTTGTTTTGAATCCATTATACATCTCGACTCAAAACCAATAAAATATAGTAATGGCCATCACACACTGCTCCTCCCCCACCACCACCTTCAAACCATGCCTCATCTTCTTACATTACATTATGTGAGTGCACCAGTTGCTAATGGAGACAGCAAGAAACGTGATGTTGACATTGATACCGTGTCCTCAGCACTAAAGCATCCTGTCATTAGCTGGATTGCTCATGAATGTCTTACTTTACACATGGAACAAACATACAGAGACGCAGCTTCATCTGAGCACACAAACAACCATGATTACACTTGGCGGTAAACAAACAGACACATTGGCCCGTATTCACAAAGGAGGTTTCTACAGTCCATGGTCTAAACCCCGGTTTACATCTATGGAATGCCAATTGTAAACTGATGGAGAGAGAATGTGTACCATCAACATTGTTAACAAGTAAGGAATTTACATTCTCTCTCCATCAGTTTACAATGGCATTCCATAGATGTAAACCGGGGTTTAGACCATGGACTGTACAAATCTCCTTTGTGAATACGGGCCAATGAGATGGGACTTCATGTGCAGACACAAACATAGTCAAATTCGCACAAACAACTAATAATACAAACCATGAAATAACAATTAACTCATTAACCCATTAAAGGGACTTGGTAACATTGTCCAAATCCTCAAAATCCAATTGAAATTATAGCGGTTCCCTCATACCATGTTGTATTCTTATTAACAAAAAAAGCATGGGACAGGTTTCGGTTTTTCAAATTTCCCTTTCGTTAAAAAGATATTAACGATTGAAGTGTTCAGATGTCAAATTATCTAATGGATCGTCAGAACCGTGTACAAAGTGAGTGCAATGAGTTAGTGAATGTCACTTTGCATTTTTGCTCATTACTCGGCCATATAAAGTCCATTTAACTTGAAATTTTCACACAACACCCAGTGGACATATCAGATAACAATAATGTACATTGTATCAACCTGAACCACTCATCACTTTTTGCACATGTCAACAAAGTTACTAGATCCCTTTAAGGACTGGTCCTGAAAAAAACCCATGCTCGGGTCTATGGAGATTGCATGTTACATATCAATATCAAGTACACTTGAAGGGGTTAAATGAAAGTCACCTATATCTATTAAACAGATGCCCCTAGCTACAGGTAATGCCACCCCCACCCCCACCCGATCCAAGGACCACATCACTCTCCATCCATCCATCTCCATGACAAGTGATACTGACGTTGACATTGATAAGACGTTAACAGCAGTAAGGCCCCCCCCAAAAAAAATTGTTTGATTGGCGTAACGGGCAACCAAAAATTAGGGTAGATCGGTCGGGATTTTTTTTTTTTTTTTTTTTTTTTTTTTTTGTCAGCACAAATACACAAAAACACACACATAACACATCGAAATTGCAAATTCTATTGCAATTTTTTATTTTTGTATTTTATTTTTTATTTTATTTTTTTTTAAATAAAATTTAGAAAAACCTCTAGGGTCGGCGTGCATTAGCGCCGGTATTTTTAGTGTCGGGCGGGTTACGCCAATCAAACAATTTATTTTTCATGGCCTAATCAGCAGTAATGCTTTTTGTCATTAGCCGCATTCCCCTCCCCCTCCCACCCCCCATAATTGGCTTACCCTATGCTTCATGAATACATACAAACACATTCACAATCATTCAAGCACATAGTATGCACACATACATTAATCAAATGAAAGACATGTTAATGCTGGGTTATACCCAAATGCTCATACATGTAGCAACAGTTTGTTGCCCCTTTCCCACCACCCCCCCCCCCCCCCCTTACATCTGCAGATATCTAATCATGTACTGTACACTATCTCATCCGTTAGCGTTAGTGAGAGTGAGACATGATATCCATGTCATCGACACGAAAGCTTCCCGGCATTAGCAGGATTTATTCCATCTCACTTTACCCTCAGCACAAACACACACACACACATTCATACTCACGACTCAACAACACAAAAAGCACACACAACACATACACACAAAACACACAATCAGTCACATACATACACAAGCACAAAATAATACACAAATGAATCAAATTCACTTAAGTACACCACACGGATAAATACAAACACAGTCTGTGGACAACTGACAACAAATAGCGGCGCTCTGAAGGACGGGTATTCACTCCACGAGGCCAGCGACGTCTCGAAAGGGAATACAATTGACAAATCCCACGGCGCAAAATTTGCAATCCCATCATCTCGTAAATTCCTCGTCTTGCGATGGATGGAGGATTCGCCGAGACATCTAGCGGGGAAAGGCGATTGCAATTTGTCATGGGTGCCAGATCCATTTACGCAGTGTCTGAGTCAATATGATTAGATGTATCTAACAGTCTCTAGTCACCCGTTTATTTCTTTTTTCTTATCCCAACTCCCTCCCTCCCTCTCTCTCTCCGTTTCTTTCTCTCATTTTATTTTAATACAAGCATGTTAGCTAATTTTAAACGGAACACTGATTCATCCCAAGTGCATTATTTTCTGGCTTCTATTTTTAAATACTTTTTATCTTCTTACCGATTCTCTGACTCCCTCTCTCCCCCTATCTCCATCCCTCCATATTCAATTCTTTCTCTTTATTTCTTCATCGTAGAAGTCTAATTAATTTCTTTCTTCCTCACGTATATTTCCTTATTATCCATTGTACATGTTGATCTCTAAGTCATGATGTTTCTTTAGACAACTGTGTACTATTCCGTTTTTGTTTTCATTTGTATACTTACTTTTTCTTCTTCTATTCCCTTTTTCCCCATTACAATTAAACGAGGGACAATGTTTGAACAACGTTTAAAAGGCGCGCAGTAAATAAAAAGTTGGAATGTTCAAGTGAACAGGTAACTTTATGTCCTTTCAAAGTGCACTTCCCCCACTCCCTGGTGAGCATTCCAGTCAGTGCTACCATACAGGTGCACACACGCTATACATGTATGTACTTTAAATAAATTAATTTTAAACGTTTTAAAATCTTGTTCTCCCTTACCACATATCAGTTGATAAGCTGAGAGGCTCATAGTTGATCACCTCAGGAGCTGCAGGAATGAAAAGAAAAAGACAAGCAAAATAATTTCATATATATATCGGAACAAAACACACAATTGGCAGAACACCGGATTAAGCAGTTTGGTAGTAAATTCAACAGATATGCAGGGCTCAACACTAGCACTTGCCAGCTTGCCCCGGGGCAAGTACAAATTTGACGTCGGGCAAGTCAAATTTTCATAAATTTTCTAATTTGCTTGCCCGATCAGACAACTTAAATTCGAATGGGCTAGTAGAGAAAAAAGTAAGCGTGGAGGCTTGAGATATGACACTATACAGGGTGGCCCAGAAAGGATGCAACACCTACGATCGTTAATTTCATCAACACCATCGACCAAATGTCATTGTTTTTTGTTTGATTGGGTAGAACATTCTTTTTCCAACAAAATGATACCATGAGCATCGATTTTGGGTAAGGCGTTTGGATCCTAGGGCCATATTTCTGAGGCAATGTCGTTTCCTAAATTTGCTACTTTTTCGTCTCCAGCGATCCTCGGAACACTGAGACATTCTCGCCCCACGGCCTGCCATAGAATTAGCTGTACAGAAGAACCGCATGACTGCTCTCCCTTTGTAAGGAAGACAATGTGAGCCATTCTTATGTACAGCTAATTCTACGGCAGGCCGTGGGGCGAGAATGTCTCAGTGTTCCGAGGATCGCTGGAGACGAAAAAGTAGCAAATTTAGGAAACGACATTGCCTCAGAAAAATGGCCCTAGGATCCAAACGCCTTACCCAAAATCAATGCTCATGGTATCATTTTGTTGGGAAAAGAATGTTCTACCCAATCAAACAAAAAACAATGACATTTGGTCGATGGTGTTGATGAAATTAACGATCGTAGGTGTTGCATCCTTTCTGGGCCACCCTGTATATACACGTAGGACTAGGAGAAGAAACTGGCTGGTGCATATTCCTCCACTTTTCAACAAGTCAAAACACTTCTCAACTTCTTGAGGACTGATCTAAAAGCAGAGAGTACAAGGAACATGTTTGACTGCATCGCAATGATAACCAAGACCCCTCACTCGCGTAGTGGAATTATTCACCAGATCAGACGCTTTAAAGGTGCATGACAAGCGTAGAGTACTCAAGTAGTGATGTCACATTCATTATCATTATTATTATCTTATTCTGCAAATCAAGTATACAAGAGAAGTGTAACAAAGTGGAGAAATTGCAACCACTGGAAAGCCAGGGCTTGAAAAAAGTTAACTGAATAACTGTGGCTACAAGCCTTCCGTCCCAATTCCAGTGGTTGCTAACAGGATGGTAACAACAACAAATAAACAAGTAAAACAAGTATAAACAGTGGATAATGTGAAACGCTTAAAACATCATGAAGACTAATCTAACACTAGTTAATAACCTCATTCATTTGTTATAACGTGGTAATGGTTCTTAATTTGTATTGCTTTTGATTCAGTATTTTGGTAGTGGGTTGGCGCTGGACGATTGCCTTCATTAATCTTAGCAAAGTTCTGCTAGGGCACACAATTTCTGGCTTGCCTGACAGTGTTTAGAACCCTTACCCATGACAATGAATAGCAATGATGTCACACGTTGGTACTCTATTGAAGGTTTCTGGAAAGAAACGTGCTCTGAAGCTGCACCGGTCTGAGAATTCAGAGGTTGAATAATTCATAAGATCAGATGCCTAAAAGCCCCATGACAGCATTGAAAAACAAACTGAAATGTTCTTTAAAAGCCTTTTTAATAATAACATTTACAATTTTACTTTTCACCCCACAAAAGGTGTTAAATTGTAATGACTCAGTTAGTAATAGTTGATACAATTATAATTATAAAGCAGTTGCAGCGTAATCATTCCCAGGGGTATTTTTCACATGATCGTCATTTAAATATATGGCAAATTGTACATTTTTTGTCAAGGTTTCCCCAAATATGTCATGGGTCTTTAAAGTATCGGATGCCCACCAACCTAACCACATCTGCAGCTAGGACTGGAAATAATGTATAATTCATGCAAACATCTGCACACGTTGTTGTAATTGCATCTCATCTTGAATAGGGCCTTGAAAAGGACCTTATAAAGGCTGAAATACACATGTATAAATATCCTACTAGTATTGGTCTATATATGATAGCTCATGATAAGCCTTTGTGGGGATCTTGGTAAACACCTTTTTCCTGACAAGGGTAATCCATCACACGGGTGGAAATAAATTAAAATTTTTTTTTTAAAAGAACATGGAAAACCTTCCAATCATTCTACAAATTGCATTATGTGATGACGTCAGCTAAAATTCTCACAATTCTAACTAAGATTGTGAAAGATGTTCCTTATTTGATGGACATCCAATTAACCGGTTCCCCATAGAGATAACACAAGGCACCGCCAGGTCTCCTTCTCAAGGCAATGGGTTAATATCTCTTTTCTCCGGTACATTAGGGACAAATTCTTGATGGTAAGACCATTTTCATTCTAACAGCAGAGGTTCTAAGTGTCTGCTGAGAAGTGGGACCTCTGCATAATGCATGCAAACGTCCGGACACGTTTTTTCTGTAACTGAATCTCACCATCTTGAACAGCTAGGGCCTGAAAAGGCTGAAATACACAGAAATGTTGTAGATGTAATTGGTCTAATCAGGGAGGTGGTATTGGTCTAACCATTCTTTATCTATTCTAACCCATGAATCCAGATGTTTTTAAAAAACGAAAGGATGAATTTATTTGTTTCTTACCAACAAACTCTGCCGTTCCTATCATGTCCCTGACATCTTCTCCGGGCTGGATTCTCCTGGACAGGCCGAAGTCTATCAGCATAATGTTCTGTGTGTTCCGATTCAGAAGCATGATGTTTTCAGGCTGTAGATCAAAGTTAGAGAAAGACAAATAAACATAAAAATAATCATCATAAATAAATGTATTGTAAAATAAAATCATCACCATTAAAGGGATCTAGTAACATTGCCCAAATCCTCAAAACTCACTTGGAACTCTAGCGGTTCTCTCATACCTTGTTGTATTTGTATTAAGAATAGAAGCATGGGACAGGTTTGTTTTTTTTTTCTTCAAATTTTCCTTTTGTTCAAAAGATACTCATGATTGAAGTATTTGGATATTTAACTATCCACTGGATAGTCATCACCGTGTACAAAGTCAGTGCATGAGTTAGGGAATATCACTTTGCATTTTCGCTCATTACTCGGCCATATGACATCCATTTGACGCGAAATGTTCACACAAAATACTGAGTGGACATATCAGATCATGACAATACACATTTTACCAACCATTCATCACTTTTTTGCACATCTCAACAAAGATACTAGATCCCTTTCAAAATAACATTAGGTATTTTCTTTTAACCAAAGTGCTTCATTTGTGAGAGGGATTTGTTTCAAGCACATGAACAACCTGCCTAAAATATGCTTTACCATCATCCTTCTTTGCAAAAGCAAAATATTGGCAGCTACTATTACGTTTTCCTAAAAATGTCAACGGGTATTTTCTCTTTTTTGAAAGATATTTTTATCATAGGTTGGTAAAGAAACTCTATTATGCTTCTTGGTAAATGTAAACAGTGTCAGCTAAATGGGAAATTGAATCGGACAGGCTTTGCAAACATCTTTAAAATGCCCTTTTCACGGGTGCATGAACAAGACAAATTGGCCTTTTGGGGGAGTTAAATGGATATGAGAGCACCTATAGGGATTCGTTGAGGGATTATGACAGATTGAAAGGGTTTTTCTTTCATAAACTGCCATCTTTTTCTCAAATTGTTTGCCCTAGAGGGGAGAAGCGTGTGGCATTGTTAGCTGACTGACAGCGTTTGTTTCATATTTTGGTTCTCTAATTGATTCTGCAATCCCTATAGAGTTAATAACAGGACTCACTGGGTTCCTGTAGGCAATGGATTAAAACTTAATAGTAGCTTTGGAAAAGTTATGGAAAGCCTGTGTATTAGTCTAATTAATTGATATTGCATCAATTGTATACATATAGTGTTTATATGAAAATATTAGTTCACCTTTAAATTAAAATCATTAAAAGCACTTTTGCAATC
Organism: Echinarachnius parma; assembly: GCA_037951105.1. Lineage (NCBI taxonomy): Eukaryota > Metazoa > Echinodermata > Echinoidea > Clypeasteroida > Echinarachniidae > Echinarachnius > Echinarachnius parma. The sequence goes on along the minus strand of JBAMJV010001532.1, from coordinate 66,736 downwards.
ATTATGCATCATAGACTCGTCTTATTATTAACATTAACGGCATGATGAATGACTGGATTATTTGTCTTCAATACATAGAGATACAATCATATCCACCAAATTCTATTCTGTCAATTCAGGTCTTCACGCACAGTAATAACTTTTTTACCTCCACAAATAACAATAAGAGGCAGAGTTTTTCCCAACAACAATAATACCCTTAGAGCAATAATTCCTTTCAGTCTTTATTTATTCATATTTAGATTGTAAGTCTGCCCTTTAGAAGGAAGTCATGGGCCGGGGACAGAAATCTGATATTAAATTTGAACACGTTTTGGCAACCCGCAGGTAAGCTGATCACGTAATTAAATCAGCTCTAGCTGGTACTTATCACGGCTAGATTTCCCTTTGACGACGACAGCAGATAAACTTCTTCTTATTCCATTAAGCAGGGCTGCGGCATGTTCCTTTATTCTGTTTAATGCTGTTTATTTACTGGTCTTAAATCCTTTACTGCCTCATGTACCGACATACATGTATATATGTGTCCACTTTATTCAAAATGATAAAAACCATCCACAAATATGTGTATGCATACCACAAATATGTGTATGCATACCACATATTTTTGAAAGAATACAATAATTTTTTTAGCAATAAATTTTGGTTGAGTATTGATTTTTTGTGATAGTAAAGATTGTCAGGGTAAACTTGACAACATTTGATCAATAAGGGTGCCTGAGATACATGCATAGATATCGTTCTGAGGTCTAGACGGCAAGCCTCCACACTAACTTTTGTCCTTACTTGCCCATTCGGGCAAGTAAAATCATAACTTTTCAAATTTACTTGCCCGATCAGAAAGTTTACTTGCCCGCTTACTTCTAGATGAGATTTAAAACCTAAGGAATGACATTATTCCCCTCATAGTTGACCACTAATTTAGTTGCCCGATCAGGCAACCAAACTAGGCCATTTATGAAATTTTACTTGCCCGACATCAATTTTCACTTGCCCCGGGAAATAGGGCAAGTGCTAGTGTATATATATATATATATGGAGAATATGTGCAGTGCCAAAATCAGATCATCTCCAAATGTATTGAAGTTGGATGAATCCTCATTCAGCCATTCCGATTTGAAATCAAGGAATACATGCCTGCATGCACAGACAGTAAAGTGTGTTTACAATTTAGAGTCCAGCCTAAAAATATCGCCAGTAATGAACTAGCCTTCAACTAGCAGTTACCTTTTCTAACACATCCTGCCTAGATATGGACAGCCCAGCCCAGGCCAGGCGTTATCAGAAAATGGAAGGCTGCAGCAGCTCACATTCCAAAAATTAGTTTCATTTTGCTCATTACAAATCTATTTCAAGCATGCTCCCTTTTTGCAAACACATTTGGGCAGAGACATGTTTATGAATTATGACCTGGGACATACATGTACATTTACAGAAATGTATACTGTACGTATTCGCAGAATTAGGCTGATGCGATATGTTTTACTTCAATTTGGGATATCCATTGGAAAGGTTGGCTTGTCCTACAAACCTTTATGTAAATGCTTGAAAAGGCATAGATCTATTACAAATGCAATAGTACACACATCAAACCAAACCCAAACTAATTTGCTGCAAGCCTGCAAGACCTTTAGAGGTTATACCCCCTCCCCCTCCTAGCTAGGTTACCTCAACCTCCCCCATCCCTTCATATAAGGCTGTTTTCGCAAATGCGATGGGAGCATTCTAGTACGCTAATCTCAGCGGGGGGTCGCACTCAGTGCGAACATTTCCGCGTATCGTCCAAACCTACAATGGTATTCGGCTGAATTAGCGTCGGGTGTAGAGCGAGTACAGGGCGGCGTGGTCAGCCCATATTTCAATAGGTCAGCCAATCAGCGCGCCTGTTCACTCGAGCAAGAAGACGTTCCGCGTATTCTTCACTGAGAAACTGCAAATAGATGAAGATGGTAGCCAGAGTACGGGGACGGTCACAGCTGATTCAATTCCGCGTATTCAGCGCTCCCGTTGCGTTTGCGAAAAGTCGCTAATATTCAAGTGAATCAGAAAGAAAACAAAGCTCTGCATTCATTTCATCTTGTTTTGTTGATGTATTGTATCAGGATTGGATGGGTACCTGCATGGCTTGCCTTGAATCATACATGTAGGTCCAGAATAAAAAACTAATCTACATGTATGTCTGGACAACATTGAATAATAATTTGTACACACTTGGTATATTTCTTGATCTCTCAAAACTTTTGATGTTATTAATCATGATATTCTACTTGTAAAACTTAATCATATCGGTATTCAAGGTACTACTTTAGAATGGTTTAGAAATTATTTATGTGATCGTTATCAATTTACATCTTACAATAACTTTGTTTCTAATAAGGAAAGAATCCAATACAGAGTCCCACAGGGCTCAGTATTGGGTCCTCTCCTGTTTCTTGTATATTTCCTTTGCTCTGTTTCCTCATTTTTTCACTTTATTCTCTTTGTGGATGATTCAAATATTATTGCATCACACACAGATTTTGATAAATTTATATTAGAGACGAATACAGAATTAAGAAAAATAGTTGATTGGTTTAATGCTAATGAGTTAATTATGAATTATGAGAAAACAAATGTATTATATTTCCATGGTAAAAATAGTAAATATCATACAAATGATGTTAAAATAATTATGAATGATATCACTTTAACTGTAAGCTCATCAGTTAAATTTCTTGGAGTAATTTTAGATGATACTTTATCTTTTGAAAATCATAGATTGTATAAGAATAAGATTTTTAAAAACATTGGTATTTTATGTAAATTGCCACCGTTGTTTTCTTGAAATGATTTAAGACGGGAGAGACGAGGAGAGACTGTGTCTGTGCGAGACACAGCAGTTTCCTGTATTTTTACTTTGTATCTGTTATTGAAAACAATCATAATAAAATTATTTAATTTCTCAATTACATATGAAGATACTCTGTATTAATATACCTTGTATTTGTTACTGAATATGATAAAATTAATTTATGTTCAGGATATAATGTACATGTAATATAAAATTAAGTTAATTATTCAATTTTAATTGATGATACTTTGGATTTGCTATTGAATGTTAAATTTAATTTCTGTTAAGAATATAATACAAGTTAAACAATTTGAATTACTCAATTTTAATTAAACATAGTTTGTAATAATGTACTTTGTATAAATGGAATACGATAAATTTAATTTGTGTTAGGATTATAACATGAATTAAGACTTGTTTTATTACTCAATCTTTATACCCTGTATTGCTTCCCTTTTGATATTACATTTGATTGTTAGATCTACTCGTTATTGAGTATGATAAACTTAATTTATGTTAGGAATATGATATAAAATAGATAGTGGGATTTGATATCCTTTAATTAAATAATTTCCATGCTCTTATTTTTGCATTTTTGTGATGCTTATTATTGTAATTTTTCAAAAGATATACATGTACTGTATTAATTTACATCTTGTTAGATTCAATATTTAGTTAGTATTACATATATATTTAAAAGTAAGTAACGAATTAGTAAATTGGTTCTTTGTTATTGTTGTATTAAAATTAAAATTAAATGAGAATATGCATATTATAATAATCACATTTTTAATGTTAGTGCCTTTCTTGCCAAATGCATTCATAAATATGTATCATTTTGTTGTATTTTGATGTTAAATTATATTTTTATTGTGTTGTAATTTATTTATTCATGTATGTTCATATGTTCATGTACGCAAGGCATTTTAGTCTTCGGACTACAGTCTTGTTAATTTTGTTCAATAAATACCGATATATCTATCTATCTATCTATCCTGCGTTCAATAATTAAACCGAGGAGAGTCGGGATGAGAGCAGACTCTCCTGATCCTCGGAACAAACTCGATCTTGCGCGCGATCCCCCTCTCTCGCGAGTCGCATAGACACAGAATCGGTTCTATTTTGCACATGAACCGTTATTTCGAGTACTCGGTTCTACGCTATTTAGGAATCGAGGGCCGATTCCCATTTCTGGAGTCGAGTAGAATCGGGTAATCGGTTCTGACGCCCAAACCTATCTCCTATTTCAATATTTATCTGTATTTATCTATATGATTGATTGATACTTGACTTGTATTATTGTTTTATGATTGAAATGAATAAAGACAAACTTGAACTTGAACTTGGACATTTATGTTCTTCAGCAAGACATTAATCATTTTGCTTAGCTCTCCAAATTGGCCTGATGCCAATGTGTGGTGGTGGTGGTGGTGGTGGCATAATGGATGCATAATAAACATACAGAATGCACTACACACTTTATATGCACTACACATTATAATTGGTGCCTTGGCCAATTGAAGATATTCCATAAATAATTAATTTCTAGTTTTTGTCTTGTTTTACCAAGAAATAGTGTGATCTCCATTCAAAATGAGTGAGTGACAAAAATACGGTATTATGTCCATCGGTCATTAATCCATGTTTTCAGAATCTGCCAAGCCTCATTATCAATCCAGACAACTTATCACCAAATCAATCAGGGCTTTATATTCCACAGACAAATTGTCTGACTTTGCTAATATATAATCTTTTAACACGCAATGATGGACTTTGTGACCTTAACACTACATTGCATCCTTTTTTGTTAGCGTCCTTCTTGTAGTGTCCAACAGCTTTGGTCCACTGCATGAATGGCTTTTTGCCCCCGAAATGGCCTTGCAGCTCAATAAAGCAGATAACACTACAACAAAAGTAGAAAACACTGTGTACAAAAGCATGAAACACTGCAACAAAGGCAGAAAACGCTATAACAACAAAACAGAAAACGCTACAACAAAAGCACAAAACCTACTTTTCTGTGCTCCAGTGAATTGTGACTTCTTTCAAATGCATGAATAGCTAAATTATTGCTACATTCAGAGCTACACAGGAACCTTTGAATAGCTGGATTGTACAATTTCCACATGGAAGGTTCTTGTGAACAATGTCACCTACAGTGGGAAAAGGTCCTGGCTTACCTAATCAGTCAAATTAGCCAATCAATCCAGTTTATACCTTTTCATTAACAATTATGTCAACAAAAATACATTTGGTTAAAATATAAGGTCTTCAATTTGTATGTTCTGTCTTTCATGTACTTTTTAGTTTGTGCAAATATGTTTCTTGTGGGCAACGTATGTGTATGCTGATTTGTGACCAGTAAACCCTGACACACTAATCTAACAACAAAATAATACAATCTTTCTTGTTATTCTACATGTACATCAACCTGTAGAGAATGTGCCTGCTCAGATAGCTGGTACATGGTTTTTTTTATAAACAAACTAGATTTAAAATCAATTCTTTCTCAACAGAAGTGAGCTTCGTTTCTAGGAATATTGATGTTGTGTAGACACGTACTGCTACCCTTAATCAAACATATAATTACATTTTTTAAGTTCTTTCAAATGAGTATGTGAGATATTTCTAAGTAGTTTATGTATCAGTATTTTGTGGGGAATTTTAAGATTTCGTTTGTTTTCAAGGTTAAATCTATGTTTGCAGTAAGTAGACAGTAAGACTGGCCCGTTCCAGGTGAGGTGTGATAGTTAGAGCATGCATAGACCAGGAACCTTGGCTCAGCACACAACGTAAACACTGCAGGACAATGGGCATTGAACACATGTGAATTGACAGCAATTTGCTACAAATGGGAAGAAAGAAACGATGTAGCTTCACCGTGGGATACTGCTATAGGGACCGATACAAAACTGTGAATTCTGTTTGAGCGTGACCTAGTACTAAGCCGTGGGTTGCGCGGACAAAGAAGCGATTAAATTCTTCAGAATCAATTGGCAATAATGGGGACTAATGCTATAAACTGGCAATTTATCAAATCTGCAATGAATATTTGTAGGAATGTGGAGCTTTATTTTTATCGCATTCAATACTTATTTACACTAAAGGACCACATGACTGTAAATTTATGATTTCAATACAGAAACTCAATTTTTAGTTCTAATTTGTCTAAATGACCAAGTGTTTTATCTCTATCTCAATTCTTATTTACATAAAAGGAGCACATACCAACTTGCAGTTGTTAATACAAGAATTCAACTTTTATTCCTAACTGAACGTCAAGCATTTGATCAGTGTTTTGTCATTAAACATAGTATGAGATACATGTACATGGGATGCAGAGCTACAAACAATGAAATTCAACAATCGGGAAGATTTAGGGAAATTTCATTGGAAATCAGGGAGATATCTATCAAATGCATACAACCTTATTAAGACAATAATCTTTCAATAATCAGGGAGATGGGCTGATGGGATGAAATCCGATGCAGTAATCTTGGTCTATATTCAGGGAGTCTCCTAAACATTTGAGCACTTTAACCCAATCCCTTAGAAACTTGACATCTCCAAAGACTTTGTACAATATCCCACCACGTTCCCTTGGGCAAGGGGGTTAAATTCTCATCTTATTCTTCTTTTTTATTTTTTATTTTTTGGGTCACCACAGTGCATCAAATTGTCTATTTATAAATTCATCTTTATAGACAGGTATTTATTGTATATTAAGTAGTTACTATAGCAACACTGGAAGAACTGAAAATATTTGTTTAAACCCGTTCAAGACTGGTCCCAAAAATACTCGGGCAGGGATCTTTGGATATTATATGTGACCTTACACTACAAAACGACCGTTATGTCGCTGTGGTAGTTTCTCTTTTATTAGCTAAAATAGTCAAATTTTATTCAAAATCTGAGATTTAGGATTTTGGTATTTCCTGAATAAGCATATCTTAAATCTAGCTTCTGTAACATGTTGAGCATCGGAAATCATGTTTAAATATTATTTGTTCATCCAATAAATGTGGTCTTATTAAAGAGCTTTAATAGAAACGGATCTTTTAAATGGCCCGTTTCTCCCCTATTTTAAAAATGCTTCAGGGCAATTCCACCATAACGGAATTACATTCAGAGACGTTTTTTGCTCATTATTTCATTCCCTGCGCAATATTCTCATGACTTAAGTAAATTTTGATACTTATATAAGTTGCACGGGTAACCAGGCTACAACATGATAGGGAAATGGTTTTATATCTTCCATGTGTTGTTGCACACTAGACCAATATGTGTGACCGTAACGGAATTACCGGAGAATGCAGTTTTTTTTTTGCTACAAGTTTGCGTTGAGTTTCTCTGAAATATAAGACACTTTGAAACTGAGTTTATGTATTGTTTCTATCTTGATAATGTCAACTTCATTTTGGAACAAGTACGTGCATAAACAACACAATGATAAGTTCACAAATTCACTTTTTTGAAAAAAGACCACTGTAACGGAATTACACAAATTTGTAACGGAATTACATCTCTGAAAGTTACAAGGAAAACTCAATTATTTTGCACTCAACTTTTCTTACATGCTAATGCAAACATCAAGGCTAACTAGCACTTGAATATAAACCATAATTTGACATATCTGTAAAGCAATTTTTGAACTTGTTATGTGTAAAATAAATGAAAATATGGCCAAAATACAAATAAGAGTGAAATTTGAAAAAAATATTGCTAAAATCCAGCTTTATTTCGGTTTATTTTCAGCTTCATATTAGTAGGCAAGAAATTAAAAAGGATTGCATCAATTTAATGAAAGAAAAATCCTAGGAACTATGTCCACTAATGTGTGTAACGGAATTACACAACTTAAGCAGTGAAATCAATTTTTCCACAAATCGGTACATGAACAACAAAGAATTCACATTTTAGCTTCAATACTTTTCAAAAATCAATAATTTGACAATAATAACCATATTTGAAGAAAAAAAAAGCAACATTTTAGAATTTTTCCTTTACTTCAAGAAAAATGGTTAAATTGTGAAAAAAAATGTACTACATTATGTGACATGCTAAATAACTGCACATAATCAATATCAAGCAACATTTAAAACAATTACAAATCACAAACAGGTCAAATCATTCAACTTTCAATGCTATAAAGCCTCGTAAACTTCCTGAATATTGGAAATCTGTTTGAATGGAAATGCATTGTGAATGGGTAATTCCACTGTTACAGAATGACAAATAAGTGATTTTTAGCTCTGTTTTCTTAATCATATTTAAAATTCCTTTCACTTTCACAGTTTTTAAAACTTTAATAACTGGCAGGGGTACTAGAGGTACAACAGAACCCAAGATTGTTACAAATCTATAACACTGTAGCGTCCAGAGACCAAAATACAATCATAACGGAAAGGGGTCTTTCATTCAACACTAACTATGTAATGATTTTCTGCAAAAGCTACCACAAAAAATTCTTCATTGGTAATAAAAAACTTATCATTTAAGTTACAAACTTGAATTTGGTACATCTTTTTTTTCCAGAAATGATCTATTTTAACCTCTGAAATTACCTTAAGACAAACGAATGTCACTGTAACGGAATTACGCCTGTGAAATCCACCCATGAAAATGCAATTTCTTGGTTACATTTTTCTGCTTTTCTGCTTATAGTCATTAGTAAAGAATGTGTATGCATTGTTCATCACAAGCTCTTACATAAGGACCAGAACAAATCCTGAAGTTATGTGTGTGCATAACAGAATTACAAGAAAATCGAGATTTGTTATATAAACTCTTGTTATATTCTAAAATTATTCTTTAAAAAATTCATCCTAAATTGATCTTAATTTACTCTCAAATCAATTTGGAATGCGTTTTCATCCATTCCATGAAATACGTGTATAGATGTATATCGGATATAAACGTGTATGATCCTCAAACAAAATGTTGACATATAAAATATAAATATGGAATTGCCAAAAATGAAAGACACCTTTAGGAATTCCCATTTGAAAATGCAAATACTTTGTACATCATTCTTCTTTGATCTGCATACAGAAGCACACTGAACACTCAATGTATTCTGACTTTATGATAATGGATAAAACATGTGTATCTTAGCCTGTATTATGTTTAGTTTTGAATATCTTGAAGCCTATTCTGTATTTATGTTTAATTTTATATGCTTCAGTTTAATACAAATTTACATAATTAATGATGAGTTATGAGCCTTTAACTGATCAATGATATTCAAATCTACATACAATTACAAAATTATTAATATTAAATCTCCTTGAAAGTTGAAGGTATGATTTATATCTTAAAATACATGAATGTAAATTAATATGAGAAAATAAATGTAGCACCAGTGTCATACTAATCACTGGATATTTAAAAAAAAATTGTATTGTTTTTGTTTTTCCCTTTCTAAAGTACAAACATGAATCTGCTGCATCTTCATAATTTCAGTCAAGTGGTTCTTGCTGGAAACTAATTTAATGATAGAACATTATCATCTCTATTATGTTCATGGAGAGATAAGAGAAATTATCTATCGTGTATCAATTTAGTTAAATCACCATTGATGCAATATGAAGCATGTGGGTACAATGAGTCACATAAAGTAACATTGTACAGTACTTGTATAATGATGTATTGTCTACATGGCTACAGTTCATGCTATTTAAAGGGTATTTCTACATTGAGAACAAGAAATGTTTTTATTTTCAGCAATATCATTCAATACCTTACAAACCATGTGCGTGTAATTCCGTTACGTAACGGAATTACTAATACCGTTACGCCAATTTTGGAAAAAGTAGTGACATTATTTCAGAAAATTATGTTGGAAGTTCTTAGGACTGTGGTGAAGGAAGAGAATTCACAATGACATGACTAAAGAACAAGTAATAAGATATTGAGAAAAACTTATTACGTTTTATCGTAACGGAATTACGATCAAATATGCACAGATTTCAAAAATTTCTCCAAAAAAAAATGCAATGAAGTTACTGCCCATGCTTTACAATTTGTGATTGTTGCTACATTGTATGGAAAATATGAGAAAAAGAGCAGAAACAATCATTGAATTAAAAGATTCACTTCATTTTCATGAAATGAAGCTGATTTATGAATAAAAGGTCATAAATTTCTGTTCAATTCAAGCAGAAATATTTGCAAAACCAATAGAGCTATACACAAATGGTTTTCAGTTTCCTAAAATTCAAGTTTTCCTCTATCGATAACAGTTTGATTTAGGGAAGATTGCTCAACTTTGAGATGTGGTGTTTTTGCCTTCTCTCATACGGAATTGCCCTTCAGCCATATATTCCAAATCTTTGGTGTTCAATTTGAGAGGGTTTGCCTAGTCCAAATATGACGAATGATATACCATTTTAAAGGTAACGACTTCTATTTTAATGTTTTATGAAAAGCAGCAAAATCAGTTTTCCCCGACTTATTGGTCGTTTAGTGGTGTAAGGTCACATATGCTATAGATAGCAAAATCTGTCAGTCCTGAACGGGTTAATTACAAATCTCCATTTTTTGTAACCATATGGTATTAAAACATGTTATCCCCTCATCTTAATCTTCACTCATGCTTTCTCTCCTCCATTCAGTCTTCGCACACATTCCCCCCAATCTACTGACTTATAAACATGTTATCCATTTCAGCTGCTCCCCTGTAGCGGGCCCATGTTAATAGCTATCGTGCGCGACTCGGGGGCCCGTTTGGGGGGGCAGCAAATTCATCGCTGCCCACAATGTATGTATACACATACATGTGTAGAACATGGGCAGAGGAGACAAAAAAGCATGCATGAGAAAGCAAATGAAAGGAATGGACCATGAATGCTGAATCAAGGCTGCGTGGATGTGAGGCACTCACAGGCAACCTGTTGGATACAATGTACAGAGATTCATGTTATAATGGAAAGAATTAATTTTTAATTTTAGGCGACTCCTTTCCAGTCTGATGGATATATCACAAAATATTTCATTTAATACCCAAGATGGTAATTTTAGGGGCTACCACCTACTGATTTCAGGGGGATATTTTGAAAATTAGGGGGCAAAATTGCCCTCAGCCTGTGGATTTTCTAATAGCATGTTTGACGTAAAGCAAACATATGGAAACTGACCAAAAAAAGCTATTATAAATTTAAAATGAGCAAAGAAAATAAGGCTTCTCCAGGATTTGAACCCGAGACCACCGGATTGCAAGACCGGTGCACTACCAGCTCAGCTATAGTTCCCTACTTCCTTTACAATGTGTTCTGAGACAACTTATGCACTATATAAATTTCAATTATTATTACTATTATTGCAGAACTTGTTAAATGTACTTGAAACAATGTCCTGAGTACAAATATAACAAAACTGTTCATGTTATGACATATATTGTCATGCATGTGCTTACGTCTCTATCTAATGGCTAAGTAATTCAGAACACAGCCATGTCCAACAATATATTTGACAGGAACAGAATAGGAAGTGTATTTCCCATCATTTTCCACATTCATTTCCCATCGTAGATCCACTCTAGTATAGAACAGAATTGTAAGTAACATTGATTTATTTCTTTGGAATAAAATGTATTATTTATGCTGATTTCTTTATTATTATTGATTCACTTCAATTAAAAGAACAAGTAACACAAACTTGGTATTATTCCCCACCATTGGATTGCGACACTGATTTTTTTTCCACCAAACAAATGGTCAAGATGGTATCATCCTGGGGAAAAGCAAATCAGGGAAAAGGTTAACATTTATTTTTTGGAGGATATTTTGCAAGCTCGCCTGCATGAAAATGCCACTCTTTGTTTAATCAAATTGAACTCTAGATGCAGATTTACAGCATGGGCTCTTTTAGGACTTTCTTGTTGTTGGAGAGGGGGGGGGGGGGAGGGGGGGGGGGGCTCTGTTTGTCATTTTGGGGACCCAATCGCCCTGAGCCCCCAAAAATATTTTGTTCATATTCACTAGAGAATTAATGGATTATAATGTGTCTACTTGTAATGGCCCGGTCAGATATCAACGGATATCGGAAACGTATGCCCAACGAATAGACAATTTGCGAAATTAAATTATCCGGTGATGAAAGTCGTCTCCATTGCTTCATGTACATTGTACAAAACATAGAACAACGTACACCACCGGACAAGGAACGGACAAGAAACGTATAGAACGGATGGAAAATTTAGCTCTCCGTTTGACATCTGTTAGCGCAATCCGTTGATATGTGACCGGGCTGTTGCAATCTTGTGATCTAAAAGAATCTAGAATTTAAGTAAATTTTATGTTTTTTTTCAATTGAGAATTTCTTATGACTCGTGTTCAGCAGTAGACATCACATCACTTCAACATTTATGCAGTGGCGTACATGTAGCAACTTGTACAGGGGGGTACACAAATAATTGGAAAAAAAACAAAAGAAAACATAATGGTGGCATTTTTTTTTAAAAAACAAAGAAATACAAGGTGTGCCCCCATATAATTTGTGTGCCCCCCCCCCCCCCCCAATCAGTCGCACCACGCCACGCCACTGTGCATAAATATACATGTACGCTTGTTTAACTATGAAATTGTATTTCACAGAATTTGTTTAGTTTAGCTATCACTGTGAGTAATACAAGCTCTGTAATTATTGAATCATTATTATTCCACTGTATGTCTATAGTTTTAAGCAACAAAAAAAAATACTTTTTTTTTCACGAGGGCTATTTTGAAAATTTTGAGGGAGAAAAACGCCCTCGTGAAATTATTCACGAGGGCTATTTTGGGGCTCACAGGGGCTCTTATTTTTGTTTACATCGTTTACACGGCTTATGGGTCTAATAAATGATTATCAATATTTATCATGATGTGACCTATCCGATTATGCCATGTTTGGTACGTTTCTGGCGCTTTCCGATCATGCAGAATGATCTTTAAAACAAATTTTTTTTTTTTTTTTTTTTTTAAATCATTTTTTTCTTCGCCCCCGTGCCTTGGCTCACAGGGGCGATTTCAAAGGTTTCGCGGGTGCCCCCCTGTATTTTTTGGGTTGGTTTTAAGTGTATATAATGAATGGCCCTCATTTTCCACAAAATACAATTCAGCAATATACCAGCAATATAGTACAATATGTATACCCACTGTTATAAGAACAGTTATAAACCTGTTCTGGATAGATTGATTTTGCCATAACACAAGTGTATTCTTCATAGACCCTGAATGAATTAATATTTGCAGCCAATATACACTCTGTACATAGCAAGTGCAGCATTTGCCTGAATGTGTTGTTCCATTTTTTCTCTGCTTCCTACATGTAATAAAGTAAGTCCTTGGATTGTGTTTTCATTTCACAGTCCCCTGTTTAGGACACACCCACATAACATGCTACAACTGTTATTACAAGCACACATAACAGCTGACAATCTGTGTTTCAAAGTCTATAGAAACATATATGATACACAAATACACATACAGTTATAAACACACAAACACACACATACACACACACACAAACACACCAACACTTGAGCATGCACTCACATACACACGTACACACCCACATACATACACACATACATACACATACACACACACACACCACTGCACACGTATACACACACACATACGCACGCGCACACAGGACACACACACACTAAAAATGCAATGGCTCCAATAAAACAAATCCTACATGCCTACGTGCACTAGCAATTAATTATAAAAACAATTGTTAAAATCGTTACTTTGACAACAAATATCACAGCTTCGATCAGTTTGGCTATTAAGTTCTCGTTGCCATGTCAAACTTCAACAGATTGTAAAATTCAATATGGTCTGTCAAAAATATACTTTTACATTTACAAAAATGTACTTTAAATATTTAAGCACTTTTAACTTTTATTTTTTGTGTGGATCTTTCGCCTACATGTACTTGTAATCTATTGACATGATCATTTGCCACAACGAATAATGATAATCGCATCTGACAGGGAATTAAAACGGTAGCCTCCTCCACAAGGTCCCTATTGGGCTAACGTATTAGCTACCTTGTCTGTCTTGCTAATCGAATTGTCTACTTAATTTGGCTTGACGTGCTGATCGTGCCTTGCACGGCATATGATGTGTTTCGCCAAGTGCCATCTCAAAATCAATATCAAATCCATGCATCTATTGCGACAGATTAAATTAATAATGAAAAGAAAATACATTTTGACTGTTTGACTTCTAATTGTATTTTGTAAATCAGTTTGTGTTTGCATTTAGAGAGCAAATGTAAACAATGTGTACCACAATTAAAGCTCATTGGTACCAAAGGCTGACAAATGTTTGATTTACAGCAAGCCAACCACCCATTATCCATCCACCCCCCCCCCCCCCCCCCCCGCCCCCAATCCCCCTCCTCTTGTTCCTCTCTCCTTTCATGCCAAGGTGCATAACACTAGTTTTAGCCCATTCAATGCACATTATACAAAAAATACAAATTCAACCAATATATTCAATCAATTTAAAATGAAATTTGAAAATGGGAAAATGCTAAGAACTACTTATATCTGCTACATATATATAAAAGTATCATGGAGCCAAGTTTTCGAACTTAGCAGATTCTTTGTTAAGGCAAATGATCAATGACACATTTGGAATTTTAAAAAATTGAGACATTACTATTGATCATGTTTAAACTGTGAAAACACTTCAGGGACTCAAGAGTGTCCTACTTTTAACATCTAACCATGGATTGTGCTACATCCTCACAGAATTTACACTGCAGGCTACATGTACGACAGTGTCACTGACAATCCAATAATATGTGTGCAAATATTGGCACATTCCTATTCACTTTCCTCTCAAACTGTTCCAGTTATTTACTCTTCAATCCATATTTACAGATCAAATGGGCGCTGTTGATTCTACTTTTAATACCGAGTACAGTACCATCTGTAATTCTACACTCCCATTTCCCCCGTCCCGTAAATTCTATATCGGCTATCGTGCAGCTACATCTGTTGCGGTCTAGTCGGCGGAAACACAGAGGTTATGCCTAATGATTTGTTAACTGCTATTGTTCAAAGCTAGCTGGCATTCCACTCACTCGGTGATGAGATTCCCACCAATTGTTCACAGTTGGGGAAAATGTAAATTTGTATGGAAATTATATAAAATAAAACATGTGTGAACAAGAATTTTTCATTGATATTTGGATACTTTTGTGTACAGTATAAGTGGGAGTTTGCCTTCAGGCAATTAGCATTCAAATTTAGATGGTAGTTTAATAGAACAAAACAAATTCAGATCAGTGAAAAGTGGCGACTCGTGAAACTTGCTAATTTTGTACATGTAATGACGTATGTCAGTAACTGGGATGATATCAGATCTGACATGACGACCAAACTAATTTTATAAAGTTTTGAAAAGCAAAGCAGTTTTTATTTTATGGACATCAACTTGTTACATTTAGTCAAATTAAAACTAGAGTTGTCAAAGCACAAAAGCTCTCATTCTATAAGCAATTGTATTACATACAAATGCAGATCATACAGCACATTTGACAACAAAGAAAAAAACCTAAATTAAAATTAGCTCTATTTAATTTCTGGTCAGTTTCCCTATGTTTTAAATTTATTTAAACAATATTTTTACACGTACATGTAAAACCACATTCCACCATGACGGAAGAAGAAACATGATTGAATCATGACTGATACATGTACATCATTCACACTTACAACCACATCCACATCCATCTAATCTTGGATCCGGGGAGGGGGGGGGGGGGGGGCTTCTCCCCCATTAACCCGTTCAAGACCGATTGATTTTGGTTAACCCTGCCATCTCAATACACCACAGCCTGGGCGTTTTTAGGTCAAGTCCTACATGGGTAAATGAGAAACAAAGTTTGGTGTTCATCACCAATGATCAGTGGTGAGTGGAAGTGGAATGGATGAGTGGACAGGATTTGGGATTCAGTATTCGCTCATGAGGTTTGGTGCGGTCATACCTTGAGATCTATAAATGTACCAGTCTGTCTACAAGTAGGATGATCTTCCTAAGACCTCAGCAGTCATGAACCCAGGCCTGCATGAACCCCTTCGATGATAAAGAAATCAATTTAAAGAAATGTGTGAAGGAGGTGGATTAGATGGGATGAATGGGCACTAAATCTAGATGGTAGATGTTCTTGTCATGTATGTGTTTGGATCCGTCTAGGATCTTCTTGACAAATAGGGCTGCCACTGTACCTTTTCCCCAAGTTATCATGAAGACAACATAAATCCGTAAATGGTGGAAGGGGGGGGGGGTATTTAAAGAATTTGTAATGGGCCGGAACATACCTTGAGGTCTAGATGGCAGATGTTCCTTTCATGCATGTGTTTGAGTCCGTCCAGAATCTTCTTGACAAAGAGGGCTGCCACCTCCTCACTGACTTGGTCTTCCTCCGCGAGGTAGTCAAACAGCTCTCCACCAGCAACCCTAACGACAAAGATATTACAATCAATTATCTAGAAAACTCAAAACAAAAAATCAAGAAAAATTACCAGAAATTAAAATAAAGGATAATGAACAAAATTAGCAAAGAAAATTGGGCATTGCCGGGAATTGAACCCGAAACAAGGTCTCCAGATGGGATGTACATACAAGGTTCCTTTTGGTTCAATGGTAGAGCACCCATCAAGCAAACCCGGGGTCTTGGGTTTGATTCCTGATTTCAAAGATACGTACTGCATGTGTAATATCTTTCATTCTATGATCCTACTTTACAATCTTACATCCAATTTCAATTGTAAAGTAGGATCACAGATTGAAAGATATTACACATCAATTCAAATTGAATTGATATCAGTGTAATATCTTTCAATCTGCAATCCTACTTTACAATCTTACATGAGGGAAAAAACATTTTCATGATATCTTCTTATTTTGTGAAACTGTTCTGCTTATTAACTGTTCATGTGTCAATAATCAGTTTTTAAAAAGTGTGCTGTACATTGTACAAACAATACATATTTTGACATGTAACATCAAAATGTTAGTTGCAGTATCTATCTGTTCACTACAGCCCCTTCAATGACTATAAGCTAGGGAGTGAAATGAAATTCTATCTGGACAGGTCCCCAGCGATGCCGGACGTCCTTCACACTATCACAGGAAAGGGCCTTTATAGACAGCTATCAGACACAATCAGGATCCTACATTCATTTCCTACAAGGTCATTGCTCTTTTACCTACTTTCCAATCTGCTGGTTCCCTGAAAAGGCATTGGGTGCGAGAGAGAAGGACGCAAGACATTAACTTCATTTATTTTACCTTAATTGAGTTCTGAATCCCATCTTATAGGTCAGAGCCTTCTGTTTGTGATGCCAAATTTTCATATCATAATCATGTCTAATTTGGGGAATATTCATCAAAAATAAAAGAAATTACAAATCAGGTAACCATGTAGGCCTTTTAAATGTTTAACAATGATTATCTCTGAAGTACAATAGTGGATTAGTGCCCTTCTCAACTCAACCACTAACTAACATTGAAGCGTTAATCCCAGGGCTGGTATTCAATTCAATACTTAGCTAAAGTAAGAAATTTATTTAGCATTTTCTAGGCTGAGAACTCGACTTTTTTAATTTATTCTTCAGTAAAACAAAATGTAAATGTAATCTTTTAAGATATTATGACATCAACATTTTTGTAAGATTTTCAGTTGATGAATTAATCAAATCTCAATTACTTAAAGCAAAATTTTGACTTAAGTATGGAATTGAATACCGGCCCAGGGCCCCATGGGAGACCAACTTATTGTTGAATGGGCCACCCTGGTAAAATATATTGAAATAAATAAATAGAAATAAATAAAGAGTTAATAATTGCATTCTAATAATTTTCCAAATTAAGCTAGAAGTTGATTTTATAACAAAAAAGGACTTACAGTTCAAGAATGAGCACAACCTCCTTCTGCGTCTCAAAGGCGTCGTGGAGTGAGATGATGTGTTCATGTGACAGCTCCTGAAGGATGGCCTGAAGGATGGTCACCTCCCGGACGATGTCATCCCGCCTAGCGCCGCGCCGACTCGTCGTCGACCGACGCTTGCAGATGAACTTGCCCGCATAGTCCCGCCCCGAGCTCTTTTCCGTCACACACTTCACCTTTGAGTACTGCCCACTGTGCAGGGAGGTTTTGGAAGAAATTTAGGATTTAAATAATTTTACAAAAAATGTCACATCTGCTTAGTTTTCGTATTGAATTCATGAACAGAGCTCCATGGCTAAGATAAGCCTCCACACTAACTTTTTTCTCTACTGGCCCGTTCTGGCAAGTTCTGCCCAAACAGAAATTTTACTTGCCCACCTACTTCTATCAGAGATTTTCATGTAAGAAAAGTTATATACATTCTATTCTTGAGGTTGAAGATAAATTTAAGTTGTCCGATTGGGCAAGCAAACTAGACCATTTATGGAATTTTACTTGCACAACATCATTTTTTTTACTTGCCCTGGGCAAGCGCTTGTGTCGAGTCCTGGAGGACAAGTTGATGGCTTAGAAGAATTTGAGGAAGTGCATCAAGAAACTAACAATAAATCATACATCTATAGATGTTTAACTTTACTAAACTCTGGGCAATTCCAAGCAAACATTGACATAAGCACCCATTTTTCAAATTCGTCGAATCATAACATATTTGGTATCAAATTAAAGCTTAAAGATCAAACTATTCAGAAATGCATTTTGTTCCAAAAAAAATTTGCCGGTAAACTATTATTTCATAGGAATTAATTAGCATAAATTAATTTTCAATTATTTTCACAAAATATACTTGTAAATATTAAGCTTAAAAGAGCTTCAAAAATAGGTTTTCATAACATTTTCTTTCAGTGTTGGTAAGAACATTACTTCAATTTATCAGATAAATATCTATTTCGGCATTTTCGCTCTTTGTTCTGCTTCAGTGACTGTTTCATTTATAGTCATCTATATGTCACGCTGTTACCCTAAAAACAGGTATTTTTAATATTTCTGGAAAAATATGAATGGGAATGAAATTATTTTTTGTTTCTTCTTCATTCACCCATAGAGCTACATTATTGATGCTAAATAGCAGCATTATCTTTTACCACTAATAAATCTAAGCAATATCAATTTGGTCACGCTGTTACTTTTTGGGTAACAGCTTGACGCAACCTACTTTTTTTTTGCAATATCTCAAGAATCGTTGGATGGATTCTGTTCAAACTTTGTACAAGACATGTATTCAGAGGTATGGATTATCTGATACATTTTGGGGCCATGAGGTCAAAGGTCAAAGGTCACAGCTAATTAATATGCAAAACATATATTATTCTCAAGATATTTCAAGAATCCTTGAAGGATGACATGATAATTAATACTGGTATGCGTTCAGTGAAGTAGATGACCTGATTATAGAATTTGGTCATGGGGTCAAGGGTCAAAGGTCAACAGGTCAAATTATTGTAGTTTATTTTTTATCTCACAAAAAAATGCCAGAATTAATGTTAGAAAGAGTACTGTAGATAAAAGAAAATTCTATGAAAATGTTTGGAGCACAGGTCAAAGGTCACTCGGATAATTACCAATTCAAACACAAAAACTTACTGACATTGAAATCATGTTAAATGTAACAAATCACTTGTAGATATGCACTGTGCCGACATAAAATTAAACAGTTGTATGCTAATTTGAGAAATAAGGTCAAAGGTCAGATGTCAAAGGTCTAATATTTCATTGTTGCAATTAAGTTTGTATTTTGGGTTTGATATTTGATGGTTCCTCAAACTAAATTCTGAAAAAGATAAGAATTTCAGTTTTGTCCAAAAACATTTTTGATCAATAGAGGGCGCTAGGCTGCAAATTTGTGTCATGCGAACCATCATTTCAGAGCATCTGGGTTATATTACCCATTCATCTAGTTCTGTATAGATTCTGGATGACTACATCAAAATTATATAATCTTATTCATCTCATCAATATCTCCCATATATATAACATGTACAATTCAGAGGTCACGCTGTTACCGTCACGCTGTTACCGTGCACAGATACGTTTATGATATCATATTTACTATGAACATTGGATTTTTTCTACATTTTTATTTGGATGTTCTAGCTTGATGTCTAGTACAAAGAATCAATGTGACAAAATTGCAAAATGTTCCTGTAGTTCACAGAGTTTGCTTAGTTTCTTACCATGTAAGAAACCCATGTATTTTTGCCGTCACGCTGTTACCGCAGATATTGATATTCATAATTCATAATTTAGTGGGAATTTTGATTTTCTTTCCTATTGTAAATAATTAGTAGGATAGTGGGAACAGATGCATATCAAAATTTGGTTCTGGACATTTTTATTTTGTGAGTTATTTAGACTTTCATCGTGAGAAACACCCTCCGACCGTCACGCTGTTACCTTGGAATTGCCCCTCTGAAAAAGAGTCTCCTAGTCCTGATCGAAAGCTTTGGCCTACAATTGATTCGCATAAATTTTAAACAATAATGTTAGACTAATGCCCGGCGCAGACAGAGCCGACTCGACTGGTTGTCATTCCGATCGGCTCAGTTTTCAGTGCCTAGCGACACACATTTTGCCAGTCGAGAGAAAGTCAGATGCCAGTTGGGGCCGATTCAACACGATAAATCTGCTCCGACCGACCGGGCCCAACTCTAGCCTGATTAAAACCAGACGGATCGGGTCGAGTCGGCTCTGTCTGCGCCGGGCTTAAATGTTAGAAAACAAAATTATTCAAAGAAAACATTTTGCATTTGCCAATCTGATTCCTTTATCAGGGGAAATAAAAATATTGCCCGCACCCCATTAATTATCTCTCAATTAAACTAACTAAATACACATCATGCCTGATAAATGTATTAACACTTCATAAATTTGACTAATATTGTAAAAGAAGAATCCTTAAAGGGGTCTAGTTAAACATTGTCCAAATCCACAACTCTGACCGTATTTGCTGGTGTATTAACCGCACCTTTTTTCAACAACAACAAAAAAAAAAGGGGTGCGGTTAATACACGACCGTATTAAAGGGAAAGTTGAGTTTTGGTAGAGAGGGCGCTAGACTACTTAATTGGTTTGTGAGGTAATGAAAAACTGAGTGTAAAATTTGAAAGAGCATAATATTTAAACAATAAAATCATCTTTGTTTGATCAAAATCGGTTCAGAAACGGCTGAAATATCCATAAATATAACAATTTGTAATAAACCCGGGGCCCCGGGTTTATTAGAGAATTTTGAACCAGCCGATAAAAATTCAAAAAAATGCTTCCTCTTTTCAAAAAGTTATAAAATAGGTATTTAAATAGTTGTTGGTTATTTCTCTATCTAATCACTATTTCAACAAAGCATCACATGCACAATATTTTATTCAAAATGGTTAAAACCGATGAGTGTTTAGAGAGCGCCCTCTTACGTTTTAACGGCTCTTTTTGAATGATAACATGATCTTTACTACGTCATTTGTAATTTTGTGTTCCTTTCTAGTTATAACTATTAGTTTGTAATGTAATGATGCAGGTTTTGGTTACTAAAATTCAGTTTCACTAAAACTGTACTCTCCTTACCAGAACTCAACTATCCCTTTAACAGTTTTTATAATGGAGCGTGAATAAATAAAAATCATTTACATTTTGTTTTTCTTTCTAAAAAATGTAACAAATTCTAGTATCTCTTGAATATGCAAATCATGTCCCAAATAAAGACGAGTACTTGAGGGAAATGGACTCCAAACGAGTCATATGTAGTTTTCATTCTGTGTGAGTTCCCTTTGCATCGAGCAAAGTTACATACCTCTGGTAATAATGAGAAGTCTCCTCCCTGTATCTTGCTCTCATTCTCAAGGTAGATGGTGTTGAGGTGTTGGCTGACAAAGACAAAGGCAAAGACAGCTGCCAGCCCGGGAAACAACTTTTGCTGCTGGGTCTGGTAGTCCAGTAGGGAAACCTCAGGCCCACTGCGAAATAACGGAGAGAAAACAAGGTTAAAAGGATCGTTGAAGAGCTGGCTGACAAAGACAAAAGCCAAGACAGCTACCAGCCTGGGAAGCGACTTTTGCTGCTGGGTCTGGTAGTCAAGTAGGGAATCCTCAGGCCCACTGCGAAATAACGGAGAAAAAACAAGGTTAAAAGGATCGTTGAGGTGCTGGCTGACAAAGACAAAGGCAAAGACAGCTGCCAGCCCGGGAAACAACTTGTGCTGCTGGGTCTGGTAGTCTAGTAGGGAAACCTCAGGCTCACTGCGAAAGAACGGAGCGAAAACAGGATTGAAACTGAAATTTTTTGTTGTGGCTGAAACCGTCCAGGACTGTACCTAAAAATTCTCGGGTTGGGGTTTTACGGAGATTGATTGTTGGTTGTACCAAAGTCAAATAAGACTCTAAACATGTTTCAAAAGCATGGTAACGATTATGATTCTAAAGCTGAAATATCACATTCACATTTATTGATATTATTGCCTCCTTACAAGCTGTATGGCATTGGTTAGCAACTTGAATTTATCTCCTAAAATACAGCTTGCATGATCATTGTTCTAACTAAGAAATATTTTACAGAGATCCCAACAATGGCCCTGTAAAAAAAATGTTGGACTAATTGGCCCGTATTCACAAAGGAGGTTTGTACAAACCCCGGTTCAAACCACGGTTTACATCTATGGAATGCCAATTGTAAACTGATGGAGAGAGAATGTGTACCATCAACATTGTTAACAAGTAAGGAATTTACATTCTCTCTCCATCAGTTTAAACCGCAGTTTGAACCGGGGTTTGTACAAACCTCCTTTGTGAATACGGGCCATTGTCTTCTACAAACCTTCTTTCAATGGCACCTTGCTTGCGGACAATACCGTAGCGAATCGCAATAGTCAATGCCTTGCTCAACTCGTAGGAGGCGGCCTCAACGATCCTCGTCCTTACGAGAATCATACTCCCATATGTGACCTTGGGGTCACCCAGATTTCTGAACACGCCCTCTGGAGTCACCTAGTGGAGAGATTTATATAAAGCAACTTTTTTGTTAAATATGCAAGAAAATTCACTTTGTGACAGTGTAATTACTTTGTAGATGTTGATGGAAACTGCCGGTAAGCATATGACACAAAACTTGATTCGCAAAATCCATATTTTGCATAGATACTAATAATTTAGCCCATGCTGGAGTACTCACAAAAGTTGCATGAAAATTTTTCATTAAAGGGATCTAGTAACATAGTCCGAATCCTCAAAATCAAATTAGAATTTTAGCGGTTCCCTCATACCTCATTGTATTTGTATTAACAATAGAAGCATGGGACAGGTTTCGGTTTTCAAATTTTCCTTTTGTTAAAAAGATACTTACGATTGAAGTGTTCAGATGTTAAACTATCCACTGGATAGTCATTACCTTGTACAAAGTCAGTGCAATGAGTTAGTGAATATCACTTTGCATTTTTGCTCATTACTCAGCCATTTAACGTCCATTTAACTTGAAATTTTCACACAATACCCAGTGGACATATCAAATAACAACGATATACATGTATACATTTTATCAACTATTCATCACTTTTTGCACATTTCAACAAAGTTACTAGATCCCTTTAAAGCCATGGTTGGGTTATCTTGAATACATGTTGCAACTCCCTCCTAAATTGATATCAAACAATAGAATTGTTTAGTTTTCTTTGGTCTTACCTTGGAATATTTCAACAGCATTGTTAAAAAGGAGGATGCATACATTGTTCAAGATACGGTAGTCATTTTCCATAAAAGCCATGATTAGGTTATCATGAATTTATGTCACACTCATAAGTAACCCCTCCCCCCCAAAAAATGTATATCAAATATTTACATGAAGGAAATGATAGAATAGTTTAGTTTGATTTGTTCTTACCTCTGCATATTTCATGAGCATGTTCATGCGTGGGATGCGTACATGGTTGAGGGTGAGGTAGCCGTTGTCAATCCCTGTGAATGAAATCTTTCGCCCGATGTCTCCCAAAGTTATTCCTACAATAGTAATGTAATGGTAGAAAAATGATGTTACAAAATGAAATTTATTTTATAGTGGCAAAAAGCTGTAGAAGTAATCTGTTTATACCTGGTAAAGGTTGGTGTGTGTCCATACTTCTAAGATGGACAACAAAGCAGTGAAGACCGTGTCTTTTCTCTCTCAGTATCAACTGGACCATCATAATACAGTGAGTTTAAATACTTTTTCACTGTTTAATGAGTGCGATAAGACATCATTTTTATCTCCATCATTAACCGATGTGAAAGGGTTATCTGGCTATATCAGTTAGAGGTTGGAGGGGTTTCCATACTTCTAAGTTGAACAACAAAGCAGTGAAGACAAAGCCTATTTCTCTAACAATCGACGCGGCCATCAGAATACTTCTTCGCAGTTTAATCCGTGCGAGAAGACATCATTTTTATTAACTTTATCGTTAACTGATGAGAAAGGGTTATCCGATTATACCTGGTAAGGGTTGGTGTGTTTCCATACTTCTAAGTTGAACAACAAAGCAGTGGAGACCGTGACTTTTCCCTCTCACCATCAACTGGGCCATGAGTATGGTGTGGTTGGAGGACTTCCCTAGTGCCCCTGGCCACCATTTCATCGAGGTAAGAGTTGGGGAATTTAGCACAAATTCCTGCGATTCTTCATCGTACGTTGCAGTTGTCTCCAATCCTTTCAGGAATGTTCCTGGTAAATGAGAAATAAGAATAATATTAATATTGATACAAGCTCTAGTGGTTTTTTTTTTCTTTCTGTGAATGAAAAGCATTCCCTTCCTTGTTCCTACATTCAACATGCATTCTACATGAAGACAATTATATTCATTTTTATTCATATGATCTGTTTTGAGGAAATATCAGGTTTACGATGCAGTTTAATGGTGAAGCAGTATTTAAAGTTGATGAAAATAATAGTTTATAGAGTAAGAAAGAGAAACACAAATGGGCAACCAAATGCATCATAATTTGGTATGTTTTTCTCTGTTTGGGGTCACCAGAATAAGGTTTCTGGCCACTTGAAATGGAAAAATCTTGTTTTTACTTGCCTGAATGGGCAACAACGTGCAAATAGAAAATTTCTAGCATAGTGTCATACCATGTCCAAGCTCAGTCTGTGCATAGGTGCCAAGTATGTTGTACTTCTTCGCCAGTGGCAGCCATTTTGCTTTCTGTTCCTCAGTGCCCATTCTCTCAATCGTCGGAATGAACATCAGTATGTGGATGGCCAGTCCTGTATCATGGTTCATCGCTCTATTTGGGATTAGTTTTTAGTAAGAAAAAGAAAATAGATTTAAAATTTGTCATGATTTTGTACAACATTTGTATAAGGCAAAGTGGTAGCCATTTGCTAATCTGTTCCAGCCCATTCTTCAATTGTTGGAATGAACATTATTATATGGATGGCCAGTCCTGTATCATGGTTAGTCGCTCTATTTGGGATCAATTTACAGTGTATATTTACAGTGTATACTGACCATGTCATCCTGTATAAATATATTCAATAAATAAATAAATAAATTTAAAAGAAGAAAAGATATAACAAGTTTGTATGATCAACTTATTTGTTATTTGGCAAAGAGGCAGCACTCTACTTTTTGTTCCCAAATCACATTTATTTCAATAGTCGAAAATCACAATATATACGTATATCATGGTCTATTGCTCTTTTGGGATCAGTTTTTAAAGAAAGGGATCACAACAGTGTGATAAACTCTGCTTTGATTAGTAGCCCAAAAAATGCTTTTATACATTATAAACGAATCCAATTCTCTCATGCATAACCGTTGATAGTGGCACAATAATTGAACAAAATAATGCATAAGTATGTGTCAAGCTACTATTTCCATCTAAAAATGTGTTCCTTTTTATCTTCTAAAACTAAACTTTAAATATGGAATGATCTGTAAGGGTCTTGCATCTTTTGGAACTGAATTGAAACCCACACCATCCCTTTAAATTATCTTCTTCTTTTTTGTTGTTCTTCTTTTTTCTTTAATTTTTTGTTGGGGGTGTGGGGGGGGGGGGGGGGGGGGGTGAAGGGGCAAGTACAATTCTTTAGGCAAGCCATTTCCAATTAATTTGAAAGATATCTTTCCCCAATGTGCCAGTGATTGGAAAAAGAACAGAATCATGATTAAAAGAGTACAGAATCATCTCGAAAAAAAATGTCAATAAGCACTAATTAACCAGAACAATGATTGTCAATGATAAGAACTCATTGACAAGTCCTTCCTTCCAGGGGCGTAGCGTGGTTGGACTGATTGGGGGGCACTCTTTTTATTTCTTTATTTTTTTTAAACAAAGGTTATTCCCCTAATCTTATTTCATTGTCTTTGTCAAATTATTTTTGGGGAGAGGCATATGCCCCCCCCCCCCCCCCCCCCCTCTCCATATGTTCCCCTGGTGCTACAGCACTGTTTCTTATTCAGCATGTTGGCAAAGTGCCATGGCAGTTCATGGGATGTTGGGAACAAAACATTCAAAGTCATGCAAGAGTATAAGGATCAAAGTACACAGTCTAGACTACAGGAATAATTAACCAATCGCTTGGTGGAAACTTAAACAACCTTTGTCTCATATATGTAATTACTGACTGCAATTGGAAGGTAGCCAACTGCTCTTCAGCTACTCTATACATTGTAAGTCAATGGATAATTCGTTACATCAGATTTCAGATACAATTGACAGAATTATAATTTATGAGAGAACAGGTTATCAGCACAACAATTATATGATAAAGTACTCATCTAGCCCTCCAGAACAATGCAAGTGCTTGTCAATTAGTATACTTGGGAGATAACACTCTAAACTTGATTATCAGGAAAGTACCAAGTGTACTCTGGCTCAATGCAAATTTATGAATGACATTTATCGTTTCTAATTTATGTCCATGTCATGATAGTGAGTTAGGGGACGCTTTGAACTTCATTATACCCCATTGCCCAGTGGGGCATTTTTTCTGCACAAAAAATGTCTGGCATTTCTGGCTCTCATGATTATAATTCCAGTGGGGACTCAACAAGAATTTGCCTGGCCTTTAGCATCGTTCTCTAAAGAAATTAAAACTGAGTGACCGGTTACAGTACAGTACAATAAGACTTAATATGTGTGGAATCATAACACAGTTAAGTACTAGGCTACTAGTGCCAAGACTCAAATTTAAGTAAAAATCTAAAATGTATCCATCTGAATGGCTTTGAAAATTACAAAATATATATATATTTTTTTAACTCACACTATCTTAATTCTTTTAGACTAGGTACACAATTTGTAGCAAGAAAACATTTAAAACGCAAAATCACATGGCAAAAATAATTGACTTGACAAATATTTAAAAAAGTGGTGGAAAAGGCAATTAACTCTAACCTCATCAGGCAGAGGTCATCATCAGGATCATTCAATCCATATTTCTCCTTGACAGCGATCCATCGCACCGACCGCTTGATTGATCGGTCAAACGCCTCGGCCGGACTCGTAGTAAATCGTCCACTCTGATCGAAATGTGGATCACTCCGGAGGATGGATTCTTCAAACAAACAAAAAAGAGAAAAACAAATTTAACCCCTTAAGATCTGCATGGTCCCAAAAATACATGGGCAGGGGTCAGATGGAGAATACATGTTCAGTCCTGAACAGGTTAAATTAATGGTATGTTTTAAAGTGCCTTGATTTAAATGTATATTTTAATCATAATCTCTTTTTTTTTAATCTTGATATAAAGAAGAAGTTTTTTGACTTTCAATTTACTTTTGATTTAAGTTCTTTACAAAAAGTATTCAAACAGATTTTCATGCTTAAATATGAAATTTTCAACATTTGCCCTGTGAGCAAGGAAGGAACATCATCCAAAGAGGCACCATCACTAGTTATAGAAGATTGAATTATTGTTAACCAGTAAGATACACAACCGTAAAAATAGTGTTAAAACTCGTGTTACAATGTTTTAAAGTGATCCATTAAGGCCATGAAAAATAAATTGTTGGATTGGCGTAACCCGCCCGACCCTAAAGGTTTTTTCTGATGTTTTTTTTAATTTTTTTACATTTTTTTATTTATAATTGCGATGTGTGTTATGTGTGTGTTATACTGTATGTGTGTTTTTGTGTATTTGCGCGAATCCTGCAAAAAAAAAAAAAAAAACTAGATGGATTTCGATTGCGCGCAATCGAAAATTATGCCTCCGCTATCACACGATTTTAATATCAAGCCCAAATTAACATGCACTGATTTAATTTGTAAAAAAATTTTTCATATATTTTGAGTCCTGTGACCTTGACCATATGACCCCAATCTTTGATGGCTCCCTAAAAAACATTCAGGTACCAACTTTGATTGAAATCTGACATTTAGTTCTTGAGATTTTGGCATTAAAAGCTTTTTTGCATGTATAATGAGTCCCGTGACCTTGACCTCAACCTCATGATCCCAACATTTTATGGCTACGTTGACTCTTTATGATACATTCAGGTACCTAGTTAGATTGAAATCCGACATTCAGTTCTTGAAATTTTGCAATTACAAGCCATTTTCGCATATATATGGAGTCCTGTGACCTTGACCTTTGACCTCATGAACCCCAAATCTAATCAGATCATCGCTATCCCGATATGTACACTCATACCAAGTTTGAAATTGATCCGTTAACCGGTTCTTGAGATATCGCAAGAACGAGGCATTTTTACACATATATTGAGTCCTGTGACCTTGACCTTTGACCGCATGACCCCTAAAATCTAATCAGATCATTGTCACCCCAATATGTACACTCATACCAAGTTTGAAATTGATCCGTCAACCGGTTCTTGAGATATCGCGAGAACGAGGCATTTTTGCATATATATTGAGTCCTGTGACCTTGACCTTTGACCGCATGACCCCTAAAATCTAATCAGATCATTGTCACCCCAATATGTACACTCACACCAAGTTTGAAATCGATCTGTCCACCGGTTCTTGAGATATCGCGAGAACGAAAACGGGACGTACGGACGGACGGACGTACGGACGGACGGACGGACGGACGGACGGACGGACGGACGGACGGACGGACAACCCGAAAACATAATGCCTCCGGCCACTTCGTTGGCGGAGGCATAAAAAAAAAAAAACCCTACCTACCTACCCTAATTTTTGGTTGCCCGTTACTCCAATCCAACAATTTTTTGTTTGGGCCTAACTTTATATTTTTCCTAAAACTTTAAAAGTGATACTTGAGACTTCAATCATATATAAATCATTGGAAGATTCTTGAGAATGATATGTGAGGTTTTCATTTTTTTTGTTTAATGTATATTTAGTATTAAAAAAAAAGGAAGAGAAAATCAATGTCTGAATGTATCCTATTCATGTTAGGTGAAGTATCCAAATTTGGATACTAAGGAGGATTTAGTCTCCAAATTCTGATAGTCTTGACTATGGCCAAAAGCGTCTACAAAAAGACTAATTATGAAGACGCTTTAAAATTCAATCTTCAAAATCTCCATAATTAGGGAGACATTTGAAAAACAAAACCTATTTCATTCTTCTGTTAACATTTAGCCAAACAACAAGTTATAAGAGAAGTGTAAAAGCTCCAAGTGATTTTGGTTGAATATTCACAAATTTAATAGATCGCTTTAATTGAAAATGTAACACTTAATCATGTGAAGTTTGCTATACGGAATTGAATTTATTTTTGTTAATACATCAGAAATTGCACTTTTATGAAAATAATGGCTTATACTGATAAAAAGGAAAATTGTTAGTAACAATGAAGTAAAAATGTTCAATAGCAGTGAATTAGAGTGAAATGCAGAACTAAAAAGGTAAAATACCCCTGCAAGTCAAGGCCAAGCCAAAGGGGCTTACTAAGTTACTGTATGGTCACAACTCACATTCAAAAGAACAAACCACATCTACAAGTACAAAGTATTGTAAATGGTCCTGGTAGGACCATTTACTCAATAATTATAGTGGCAAATTCTAAATGGACCCACTTTGAACTACAAACATAGAGAAAAGAACAGCCTATTTCAAATCCATATATCTAGATTGAAATTGATTTTATAATTTATTGTAAAAAATTTCACTTTAAAAAGGATAAATTAAAATACTTACAAAAAACGTCATAAGTTCCATTTGTTTCCCTTGCTGCTCGGTTTTTCACCGTAAACAAAGAAAGCACACCCGCAACGTGCGGTTACCGCTTATTATTGCCTAAAACAAGCGGACTCGAGATCTGCAAGTATGCGCACCATATCCGATTTTGGATACTGCCGGATCAGAATTTGGATACGGTAACTCACGCGAAGCGGGAAGTTTGCAGGAAATACATGGCAGTCATCCAGATAGCAGCAACACTTCAGAGACGGATCACGTCTGACTAATCTTCATTTTTTTTATTGCCCAAAATTGCAGATTTCTCCATATTTCCGACATTTGAAGAATAATTTGGTCCATTTTGGTAAGTTTAAAGGGTACCACCAGGCAGAGATTTAGCTCTCTTACATCTAAGACATATCTTAAATGAATATACAAAACAAGTCTGTGTTCCTGAAAGTATTTCTACATCGTCAGAGAATCATTTTTAATATCACCTATCAATCATTATGTCAGCGCAGTTCCGATTACGATATCACTTAACGATCCTCTTATCGAAAGCAACTGCGATATATCGCAGCAAGCAGAGAAAATCTCGAAAATCTCGTGTGCAGCGAATAAAAAATCAACATGGCGTTCAGAAACAGCATCTATCCCGTATACACGTAGCGCTATACAAGCATTGTACTATTGCATGCATTCAGAGTACTAACCTACATTGTATTATGCATGGTGCGGTGCATAGCGCTGGGCATTGTGTGTGTACCATGACTCCAACAATGCCGTTGTAGTGTGTACAATACACGGGCGTATTGCCTGCATGCCATACGATACTATCGCATGGGCTATGCGATAAATCGCACACACTACCATATAACGTACGCGTATTGATTGAGCGGTCGTGCAAACAAAAGTCCCACGCGCGAACCACTAAATAGCCGTGGTTCCATAGGTCGTAGTACTAATTGCATTGTTCTCAAATTACAGAAACATATCACTATCAGACCCCATGTATGATTGGTATTCAATTATAGTACCAAAACAACTAAGGATTAGTTTTATCATGCCCGGCGGTACCCTTTAAATAATACTTGTATAATTTTTAGGGCGAGTTATGATCGATTTTGCTGAATTTAAGTTTAGAATTTTGCGTGAAAATTTGACAAACTTTTTCTGTACCGGGCCACGTAGTTCCAGTGTAGGCTGGCATTGCTCTGGCTGCTTGTGTGGAACAAACCAACACTTTAAATTGAAAGCTAAATTTGGAGTCATGCTCATTCATTCATTTCAATCATTTTTAATTTCTATCAGTCAGTGTATCAACCCAGGCATCATAATATATCACTTCATAATGTATTTCATTATGTTAAATTTAAGTTCAAGCAATTTCAAATTGTACAATTTCAAAATCAAGGCGAGATATAAAGTGGTTTGGTTTGCCGTGGCGATACCGCTTCTCGAATTCTCCTCCTAACTCAACTCAGCTCAGCTCTAGCTAGCTAGCCCTACGCCGAAAGTGCAGGCGCGAAAATTTTCAGAGACCCGGTGAAAAGCTTTCGTCTTTTTTTATTTTACGAAACGGAGATCATTTTTAAGTCAAAGAAAATGAGGAATCTTACCAACATGGTTCTTCCGTTTTAATTTGTCCGATCCTCCATAGACAAGCAATGTAATCTCGTTTCTGTCAAGTAGTGAAGCATCTCTTTCTATCTGCAAATCTGGATTTATAGATTTTATTTCTCGTAAGCTGGTCATTTTGAATCCGACGTCCGCGTCCGATCGATCAAGTATGGAACGCCAAATAAAAATTAATAAAAGGGGCGTGGACAACTCAACCAACAGTAGATGGTCAGTGGAACTGGGGTGTATTCGGGGGTGTATTCTGATATTTTAGAGACGTAGGTAAAATTATGACGTATACAATAATTTGTAGCTTAAAATCGTTTTCAGAATACATCCCCACCATGGGGGTCGGTCGCAGGAGGAAGGGGGATATACACCCCCCCCCCCCCCCCCCAAACAAAATAATATCAATAAATAAATAAATAAATAATAATAATAATAATAATAATAATAATAAATAAATAAATACATAAATAAATAAAATAACATTAAATAAATAAATAAATAAGTATTTGGGGTGGAGGGGGCCAGGGGGTTGGCCTGTATGATATATTGGGGGTTCCGAAATATATAATAACATTAAAATGAAGGGGCATTGCCCCCTCTCATTCATTATGTGAAAGTTGATACAATAGTCTTATTTAAACCACATATCATGCATATTGAGAGTGCTCAAACTGCCAAAATCCAAAATAGTCCTAGGGCTGCGCCCCCTGGATCCCCATTAAGGTCATTTGACCCGGTCCCCTGTACACATAAATATTTTATTCAGAACTTCTCGCTTTGCCCATTAAAAATGAGCTAACTATAATTATAGCCAACTATTTTTCCTATAATTTACATAATTTTATGGACAACATGTGGATATCAACAGTTCTGGATATCAAAAATCCAAAAGCTTCCAAGGGCTCTGCCCACGCCCCCTGGATCCCCATTAAGATTCCCATAAATGTGGGTACTATCCATAATTGATTGATTCCATTCAGGGATCCATCAGGGTGCTTGAAATTTGCACTTAAAGGGATAGTTGAGTATTGGTCAGATTTAACTTTAGTAACCAAAACCGGCACCATTACGGTACAAAGTAATAGTTATGACTTCACCATGCTCGAAAAGTATACACAATTACAAACGACTAAGTATAATATAAAACCCCTGTTATCATTCAAAAAGAGCTGTTACAACTCAGTAGGGCGCTATTAAAAAAAAAATCATTAGTTTTAGCCTTTTTTTTTTATACAAAATTGTGCATTTAATGTTTGTTAAAATAATGATTCAATAGAGATATCATGAACGAATTTTTAAAAACCTATTCTGATTTTTTTTTCAAAGTAGTCTTCGAGCATTTTTTGAAATTTTTCTAAAAAGTCTTAATATCGCCCGGTGATTGCCGGGAAGAACATTTTGAATAAAAATATATTTATGGATATTTCAGCCGTTTCTGAACCGATTTTGATCAAATAAAGTTTATTCTGTCATTAAAAGTGTATGTCCTTTCGAATTTGACAGTCAGTTTTTCATTATCTCACAAACAAATATCGGGGGCACTTCGGGAAATACCAATACTCAACACTACCTTTAATACTCTTTAAATGTCTAAACAGCTAAAATACAAAAGCTTTTGGGGGCCCCCTATCCCCCCCCCCCCCCCCCCCCCCCACACACACACCACCTGTAATAAAAACCCGGGCACGTGCACTGGGTTGGTCGCTTCGCTCCCTCACCAAAGATGGTTACGTATCATCCCCCCAATATGGCGAGAGGAAATCTACGCCTAATGAGCCGACACAGTATAAGTGCAACCAGAGAGATCCTCCTACCTCTCATGTGCAACCAAGGAGGTATTATTATATATAGTAGAAAGTCTTGGTGTAACCTGCCGGAACCGTCGGAACAGATAACATTGATGTTTGTTTTTGTCCTAGGGCGTGGATGTGCTCAATGTACTGTTGCCGTATATCTAACTCTGCGATTATTCCATTATTACAAACAGTGAGCAACTTACTGACCAGAAATCATATAAATGAAAATGAGCAAAGAAAATTGGACTTCCCTGGGGTTCGAACCCGAGACCTCCGGATCGCTAGATCGGTTCTCTACCACCTGAGCTAGAAAGCCCTTGTGTTGGTTGTTCGCCACTGAAACCCTTTCAAGGCTTCCATCCCGGTCCCCGTCATGCCCGTATCATGGTTACGCCTATATTCCTATGACAACTTTGATATATTGACCTCCTAAAGGGATAGTACAGTAATTCTGGTAAAACTGAGTAACTTTATCATGTGAAAAATACACTTGGTGAGCACTTTGGCACGAAACCCATGACGGGTGGGGAGTCACTTAGGGGCCCGCTATTTATGTCCTGCCGAGGCCTAGGTGCACTGGCGCCGATTCCATCCGAAAACACAATGCATTGGGGGGGCGAGCATTGTTTGTGAACAATGCTTTGCCCCCCCCAATGCATTGTGTTTTCGGTGGAATCGGCGCGCCTGCCTAGGTGTCAGAGTCCCCGTTTGTTTAGAAGCAACCTGATGAAACCCTGAATGGAATCAGTCAATGGATGCCCATTACATAGGGAATCTCAATGGAGTTCCAGCGGTCGCGGCGGAGCCCCCGGAAGCGTTTGGATCTTCGATATCGAGAACATAAAGATGTTTTTCGTAATTATGTAAATAGGTTTTTAAAAAAGTTAGCTCAATTTTAGCGAGAAATCCTGAATAAGTGTGTACAGGGGCCTGGGTCAGATGGCCTTGATGGGGGGCCGGGGGTGATTTTGGATTTGGGCAGTTTAGCACTCTAAAGATGTGGTTTAAAAAAGACTTTTGTATCAACTTTCACATAATGAATGAGAGGTGGCAATGTCCTTTCATTTTAATGTTATTTCATATTTCTGAACCCCAAATGGGGGGTAATAATACAGGCCAGCCCCCACCTAAAATATTGGAGGGGGATACATCCCCCCCCCCCCCCCCTCCCCCGTGATCGACGCCCATGTTACTCGGCCATATAATTTCCATTTAACGTGACATTGTCACGTAATTTACTGGGCATATTGATACAACCATACACTTATTACCAACCATTCATCATTTTTGTGCAGATGTCAACAAAGTTTATAGATCCATTAAAAAAAGCATACTACGAACACGTAATAATTTGTAACAGTATAGTTAACTTTTTTTTTTTTTTTTAATTATGCGAATGGTTTCCTTGATGATCTTAATTACTCTTGATTATTGCGTATATTTGCATCATTGACGGATCGTGTAGGAGGCGATTGTTGTACGGTTTCCCACTTTATTTAATACATTGACATACTGAGGAAACTCTTCTTTTGTGGGGTGGGGGTCGAGGGGGCTAGCGAAGGGACGAAGCGATCGCGCGGTAGGGCAGGGTAAGAAAGTCATCATAGAGTAGTATATTTTTATAGAAACGCTTGCTTATATTATGGAATACCCATACTTCCACGATAAGAACTATTTTGATTTTCGGGCATTGAAACTTGGGTGTTTTATTTTTGTTTATTGAGCCGTAATGAAACTAAGACTAGTGCGTATCAATGCATTGATCTGAATTTAATTGAATACATTTATTCCATTGTACATTCCTTCCATCGAGAAGGTGTATCCAGCAGCTTTCCTGAAATGAATTGCAAAGGACGACACCAGCATGTTGCATCCCTGCCAGAAAGAACACACTCATCCCTAGTGTGAACACAGTGTGAACACACTGTGTTTTACAGTGTGGAGCACAATGTTAAATTCGAGCGTTTTCACAGTGGGAAAACCAACTCACACTGTAAACACACTGTGATCACACTGTGAACACACTGTGAGGGCACTATCGCCACAGTGTGCAATTTCTTGCGTTCACAACGGTAAACATGTGCGCTCACAATGTGTATCTCAGAAATTTCACAGTGTGGTCACAGTGAGTTGTCTTTCACACTGTAATGACGCTAGAATATAACATGGTGGTCCACACTGTGAAACAAAGTGTGTTCACACTGTACATAGATGAGTGTGTTCTTTCCGGCAGGGATGTGCTTGGAGAACAGTTTTTCTTCCGGAACTGTGAATCTCTACTACTACTAGATCTCGCGCATTCCATATACACGATAAGTGTAATAAAGTCGATATCATTCACTTGATATATCGATGATTCTATACAGCGTCCATGATAATATTATAACGTTTTATGTACCATGGAGAAGCCATATATTGTTCGGAAATACACATAAACAGGATTATTAAGAAGTTTCTCCATTTCCCGCTCATTCAAATTTAACCCACGTATTTCGGGTATACGAGCGCCATACATTTGGGGGCTGATCCGGACTCTTATTCAATGAACAATTCGATTCCCCAGTTTTATAATTATATCAACGTGGTTAAAAAATTAAAAAACGTTGGCCATTACCAAAAATCTAGTTTATTTAATTAATGAATTTATTATTTATTTCTGGTATGGTAAGCTACATGATACAAAGGTCCGGCGACCAAAAATGATCCTGGTACAATCATAATATTCATAGATACAATCAAAATACACATAAATCGTAAACATATAATTATGCACACAAACGGATGCACGTTAAAAACTATTTACAATAATCATAAACATTTAAAATAACGTATAAGCATTACCGTAGAACTCCGTCGTGAAGCACCCCCAATCACCTATATGCATCTTGCTTTTTAAAGAGCGCTCTCTATGTGTCCAAAAATGGAGACGTTAATCAAGAATGCAAATAATGGTGACGAATATTCATGAGAATAATAATGGAGGTGAATCTCATGGAAACGTCACATAAAAATACAATGGTGATGAATATTCATGTGAAAACGCCGTCTAAAATAGACAACCACTGTGCTGTTATGTGTATGGAGCTGTGTTTGATATGGGGCGTATACAGGGGGTCCCACCCCATGCACATTTATTTTAAAACCTCTATCCCCGCTGTTAGTCAACTTTCAAACAGATGAATCAACTCAAAGGAAATAACATGACAGGATAATTTGTCATTAATTAAGGATATGTAAAATACAGATAATTAAAGTAGCGTTCAAGTTTCAATGAAGGTCTACATGTATGTACTTTCAAGGTTCTTGTCCCCCCCCCCCCCCCCCCCCCCCCCCCTCCTACGTGTGCCAGGTAAACGTTTTCCGCCCTACGCCTTCTGGGTTATTTAAGTGTTCATGGGTTCCTTTTGTTTGGTTTAAAGACTCATGAAAGAAGGTACATGAGAGTATTTGTATCGGTATAAGCCTTTTTTGTACGATACAAATTATTATTGTTCTATGCAGCCTTTAGATTCGAAGTTGCCACTGACAACCGGCCCCTTCGGTAACAATATCTACCATGTATATTGTAAGAAAATTCACGCCCTAAACAAAAGCTTTCTGCATCCATCAGAGCTTGATAACAAACAATGCTTGTCTGATCTTTCATATAAAGCATTGTCGATGAAGCAAGAACCAGTAGATATATATCATTCGATTGTCTGTTACGTGTCGTGTAGGTAGGATGCCAGGTTGTTCGTATGGTTGGTATTACCAGGGTTAGATCCAGGAAGTTGCAGGGACGATTGCCCCCTATTTGTGTATGTACTATACTTGTTTTATCGTTACATAATATTACTTTTTTTAATCCAGTCATACAAGTAGAGGCTATTCGAGATTCTTAATTTATTGTGATTCTGAATGACACTGATGTATATAATGCATTTATCACACCCCCTAAAACTCATAATGCTGAACTCCCCCTTGCCTCTATGAAAAAAGACACACGACTTCCATGTATAGTAGTAGAATACAGGGTGGCCCAGAAATAACGGAACGGGGTACTTGCCATACTAAAGACTCATGATGCCCGCCATACTGCATCGAGTAACGATCAACCGTGTGCCATTGTTAGCGTGCATTCAGCTGTGTAGAGAGAAGAAGGGGTACTAACAATGGCGCACGCATTGAACGTTACTAGTTGCTATGACGGGCATCATGTGTCTTCATTATAGCAAGCACCCCGTTCCGTTATTTCTGGGCCACCCTGTATAGCATCCTTGTCATGTTATAATGAATCACACAAATAAAAGAGAAAAAATAAAAGAAAAAAAATGAAAATACAGAAATCATTACTACATTTGATATGTAAAAATCAACGTAAACATCTGAACATTTAAATTAATACACAAAATAATGTGATTTGAACCAGTTCCCACGAGCTTCATAGGTATCGGAAACAGTATTTTACCGATGAGCTAACTAACCAACTTCCATTGTTATTTGGTATTTCTACTATTATATACGTGGATGCCGTGTACCTTTTCGTTTATATTAGAGGCAAGGGCGAGTTCAGCATTTGGAGCTTTAGGAGTGTGATAAATGCATTATATATACCAGTGTCATTCAGAATCAGAAGAGATTAAGGATCTCGATTAGCCTTTACTTGTATGACTGGATTAAAAAAAATAATATCATGTAAAGGTAAAAATAAAATAGTACAAACAAAAATAGGGGGCATTCGTCCCTGCACAATCATTGTTTGTTGTCAAGCGCTTTGATTGATGCAGAAAGCTTTTGTTCAGGGCGTGCATTATCTTACAATGTACACGGTAGATACTGTTGCCGAAGGGGCAGGTTGTCAGTGGCAACGTCGAATTTAAAGGCTGCATAGAACAATAAGAATTTGTGTTGTAGAAAAAAAGCTTATACCGATACAAATACCCTAATTTACCTTCTTTCATGAGTCTTTAAACCAAACAAAAGGAACCCATGAACACTTAGATGACCCAGAAGGCGTAGGGCGGCAAACGTTTACTTGGCACAGGTAGGAGGGGGGGGGGGGGGGGGGGGGGGACAAGAACCATGAAAGTGCAGGCCTACATTGAAAGCTACTTTACTTATCTGTATTTTACATATCCTTAATTAAAAATTGTCCTGTCATGTTCTTTCCTTTGAGTTGATTCATCTGTTTGAACGTTGACTAACAACGGGGACAGAGGTTTTAAAATAAATGTGCATGGGGTGGGACCCTATGTATACGCCCCATATCAAACACAGCTCCATACAAATAACAGCACAGTGGTTGTCTATTTTAGGCGGCGTTTTCACATGAATATTCATCACCATTGTATTTTTATGTGACGTTTCCATGAGATTCACCTCCATTATTATTCTCATGAATATTCGTCACCATTATTTGCATTCTTGATTAACGTCTCCATTTTTGGACACATAGAGAGCGCTCTTTAAAAAGCAAGATGCATATAGGTGACCGGCTCTGTCACTTTGGGTAATTCATCGGGAATATCAAAATTGAGATTGTTAGTGTTTTGAATTCTCTAGGATTTCAGCTTTAAAATGATATACAACTTGATAAGTATGAGTTTCTTGAAGGCTAGAAAAACGCAAATTAATAACATGGACCAGAGCCCCATGATTTGTTAAACAACGGAGAAAATCGCTTCTAAAGTTTTGCATCCATTCAGAAAAGCATTCTCACACACCGAGCGAGAAGTTGAACGGTTCGCTTTCACCTTTCCGCTTTTCGTAATCGATCAGCAAACGAAATAATGCATGCGCAGTTATACTGTTATTCATCGGCCAATCAGCAACGCTTTCGCTGGTATTACGTAATTGTACAAAGCCTCAGCCCTAAGTCTCAGTTGATCGACAAACTAGCCCATGTGCTGCCCTTTGATGTGCATGTATTACAACCGCGGTGTATTGTGTATGTACGTACCGCAATAAACCACCACATCATATTCACCACACCGCCGCTGTACCACCGGTAGACAAAAGAAAAGCGCAGTTTGATACCGTATGATATGGTACGCTGCACACGCACACTGCACACTTGCGGCATGCCCAGCGCGATTAAATGCGGTACCCATAGAATTATAAACAAACCAACTACTCGTTTACTATACAGTAAGTTAAATGCCGCGAACGCTTCCCGGAAATGTACAACACACGGACAATACAACTCTATTCAGGTTAGTCTGACCAATCACTGTACAGCTACAGTGCTTTCCTCTTGCAGCTCGCCGCGGCGGTACGGTCGAATCACACACACATAGCTGGCGCGTTCGTTTCACAATCGATCATGATCAGCCAGCGCGGATTTACTGAGTTTCTGGTCGAAACCGAAATGAAGGTTGCTTAGAAAAATCATTATTTACGGCACAAAAATTTCGATTAAGGACCTGAAATTTTCAGAGAATGTAGATGAAACATGTAGGTATCAAATCCCATAAAGTTAAAAATTTCAGCCAAAGACAATATTTTATGATTTTGAGGCTCTAAGTACTAAAGACCCATCCCGACTTTACACCCATTCTCTGGGAGCCGGTCTCATAGGTGATTGGGGGTGCTTCACGACGGAGTTCTACGGTATACATAATACATTGAAATACATTATAACTTTGCCCATTTACGTTAAGAAATTATGAGCATGAATACATTGATTTACAAGATAGACAACCATATTAATTTACGTGAGTATTTGATTTGAGAACATTCTTTGAGAAATTCAGCCAACTTTTAAATAATTTACATAAATTGTATATAGTCATATGGTTAAAATATTTAATCTCTTTTCATTGAAAAAATGTACATCTTTTATCTAGGTTCTCACATCTCTACTGTCCATAATGAACATATATCTAAAATTGTTAGTTTATACAGTACTTTTTAAATGTATAAATATGGCTAGCATAATTCTAGAGTCACACTCAAATGCACATCTTTCGAGTATCAAAATGTTGTATTTATATGTATAACACTATAACATTATATTTTGTATTCAGATTCCTACATAATTATCTGGGATTATGTCAAAATTTAGGACTCTTTTTTGT
Organism: Echinarachnius parma; assembly: GCA_037951105.1. Taxonomy (NCBI): domain Eukaryota; kingdom Metazoa; phylum Echinodermata; class Echinoidea; order Clypeasteroida; family Echinarachniidae; genus Echinarachnius; species Echinarachnius parma. The sequence continues at coordinate 26,355 of JBAMJV010001532.1, read as the reverse complement.
TTGCAATAAATACCATACCAACCTTTCTTAACTCTCAACATGCCAGGGATTTTAATACTCTATGGCATTTATGTGCATTGTAACTCGCAAAAATACGAGCTTGGCATGTTAGGAGCTAAAATAATTTAACCCTTTCTGTGTCCAGAGTGCAAATTGCCACACAAGGTGATGTGCTTTACGCACCAAAAAGTACATAAGTTGCATTGTATATATCAATACAGTGCAACATCATTATAACTATCCCCTTTATAACAAGGTAATATTACAGGTCCATCTCTTTATATTCTTGTTTGTTTTCCGTGATACAGTTTGAGCTCATTACAACAAGCTTTTAATATTACACAACCCTCTTATAAATAACAAGGTCAGTTTCATGGTCCTCGCTATAATAATGATGATAATGGGTGGAATTCACAAAGGAGGTTTGTAGGAGGTTTGTACAAACCATGGTTTGACGATGGTCTACATCTATGGAATGCTGCTCATATACAAGTAAATTGTACATCCACAGAGTTTACATTCCTTCTCCATCAGTTTACAAATGGCATTCCATAGATGTAAACCATCGTCAAACCATGGTTTGTACAAACCCTCCTACAAACCTCCTTTGTGAATTCCACCCAATAGGTTTGATTTATATAGCAACTTATAGGATACAATATCATCTCTAAGTGGTTTACACTATTATTACCCCGGTCATAGGATACAATGTAAGCCAGCACACTTTGTGTGCACCATCTCCACTCCCTGGGGAGCATTCCTTCCAAGCGGCTAATGGGCATTGAGAACAGGTTTCACTGTATAACAAGATACATGTACCTGATATAACAAAATAATTTTCATGGACCCAAGGTCCTCGTTATAGTGAGGTTCCACTGTAAGTTTAGTCCACGCCGAGGAATGGTCCTAACATCTGCCATATTATATGGAGAATTATTTCATAGTTCACCTCATGAGGACAGATGCGCCTTGAGTGCAAAGAACTGATCATCTCCTTCAGAATCCTGCATTGTTGGACAGACACAAGAACAAAACAACACACGATGAAGACATAGAGAGGTAATATATCACACATTTTAAAGTATTCTTCTTCTTCTTATTCATCTTCATCATCAGATTGATCTGCCTCGTTCAATCCTGTCAATTCTTGCAGAATAACCCTGTTAATTAGGATAGAAATACATGTTGCTTTCAAAAGGTGCATTTAAAACTAGGTTTTTTTAAAAATAATACTTGGACATTTTTGGCGAGTTTCTTTGATGTTTGAATTTATTGTAACCATAATCTTCCAGGAAATATATAACTTGCTACACAAAGTCAGTTTCTAGTTCCTTCATTTTGATCGATGTTTTAAACAGGGTAATGCAAATATTAAAGGCACAAACCTGTCTAAGTAGCGACCAAAAGTCATCCTGGCAGATGGAAACAATGTTATGTATTCTTTTGTAGTCTACGGAGGTCACCTGTCTATTAAAGTAGCCACCTTTTTAAAATTTCCCTATCGTGGTCACTATACACAGGTTTGACTGTATTTTCGATTATCAAACATGGACATGGTATTTATGATAAAAATGTTTCTAGAAAATCGGGAAAAACCATGTTATTGAACAGGTCACCTGTATACAGTGGCCACTTTTATTATTTCCCTACAGTGGTCACTATACACAGGATTGATTGTATTTCAACTATCAAACATGGACATGGTATATATGATCAAAATGATTATTAAAAAATTAGGAACAAATTATGAATAGAACACAGGGGGCGCTGTTACCTTCATAGGAGTCTTCCAGTTGACTTGGCTGAAGCCAGGTGATGGTCCCTCACTCCCAAAAGAGCTCCTGTAATTTGATTAAAAAACAATAGGTGATTTTTGTAAATCTATCTCAATGAATAATAAATAAAGAACAAATCATTTTCCTGAATTTGTCATTTAAAACCAATGTTATTTAATATAAACCCAATCAGTTATGTCTATATACATTAAAGATTTACTTTTATCGTAGTAATATCTCTTTTGTTTATTTCCATTTCATTTTGTTTATTTTGCAACTTCATCAAAACAAATGAAACATAAATATATATACAAAACATTACCAGAATATACTACACAAAATCTACAAATCGCAAAACGTTGGTTTGTATTTAAACCAAAACAAACTAATTTTTTTAATTTTTTTGTTTTACAGGTTTTGTAACTGGAAAGAATTTTTGGACCAGCAAAATTATTTGTTACAAGAAAGCGTTGTTATAGCAGAGCTCTTTATAACGAGATTCCATTGTACTTGGTTCAAGCAAGTAAGAAGTGGAAAAATAATACCGACCTCTTGGATGCAGGAGTACTTGTTGCAGAAATCTCCAGTTCATTTAACTTGGGCATCGAGACGTGGATCTTCCTCCCCTCTGAAGCAACATGGGATGATCCAGTTGTCATAGGCCTCTGTGTTGGAGGGTCCCTTGCAATTGGTGAAACGGGGGGTGACTCACCCATCAATATGCCTGAAATAGGGAGGGACAGAGGTGGAATTTTTTTTTTTCAGACAGATTTTGAAATAAATGTTTCATTTTATTGTGTGAACTAATGATTTTAAAGTCACTTAAGTTCACACCATCTGAGTGAAATCAAGCTTCAATTTTCCTTCAAGTTCTCCATAATATTCAATAGTAATTAGGTATCCAGGTACTGCATTGCTTGTAACTGTAAGCTATTAAAACAAAATATGACATGGTTGAAATAATTGAAATATTGATTGATCTATCAATTTCAAAATCGTTTAAAATCGTTTAAAAACTATTACAATATCCAAAGGATCAACTTATATGTAAAGACAAATTAACAACAAATATACATATTGTAGGAAATAATAAGGGTGTGTTATTCAAAGGAAAGATGTATGTGGCTGAAAATGTAGATACACTAAATGATCATTAATACTGATATTGACTTCCACAGTAAATTCTCACCAGTGGTAGATTTCAATGGCTGCCTTTGTGTCGTAGCCTCTGCACCACTGGTTGTTGGACGCTGGAAAGATGCTACATTGCCATCGGTTCCATACGGCCTGTCATTCCTTATCATATCACTTGCTGCATTCTTCCTGCTATAGCTTCCAAAGGCGTTCTTGCTAACATCACTACCATGCGCTTTCTTGCTGCTATCAGTTCCATAGGCATTCTTGATCTGCAGCAGTCTCACTTCCGCTTCCACCCTCTGTCTGGACAGACTGGCGATCTTCTCTGTAAGATCTGCCCCTGTGGGAGACCCAGAGCCTGAGGGTCCTTGGCCATCCACTATGACGAGGCTACCATCCATGGAACCTTCGTGTCCAGTTGTCCCAAGAGGAGAGCCGGCATTCATGGGAGACCTTTGACCGTCTTGGTCCTGCATCCCCTGCAGTTGCAGCCTGTCTTGGTCTTGGCCGGTGGGGCCTATCCGTCCTCTTTGCTGGGGTTGGTTTAACCCTGGATTTAGAATGTTCCTGATGACGTTTGTGGCTCCTCCGTGCTCGCTTGGCAGAGACAGGTACCTGGTGGATGTGCTGTCCATGGACAGGATCGAAGGAGCATTCTGCTGACCACCACCTCCTTCTACAGTTCTTGTGTAGTTGTTCAGCAGGACACTGTGTCCACTCATTGGGAAGGGTCTGGTTTGCCTGTTTCCTGGTGGCATTTGTCCTGACCCTGACCCTTGTGGAAAGCCATCCTGTGAGTAAACTCGTGAGGGTCTGTCACTGCCAGCGTTTGGGAAAGCCTCAGATTGTTTCTTTAAGTTTTCAACATTGCTACCAACTCTAGGAAAACTGCTTCCAGAAGGAAATTCACTGGTTGTCTGCATCGGTCGTTGTCCATCGGTGTGTAATGTTCGTTGAAGATATCCTGGAGGTTTGATAAAGTCCCTCCTATCCTTCTGTCTTGGTGGAGACAAGAGCATCGCAGGCTGGATGGGTAACATGTGACTAGAGGAAGGAGCACTGGGTGCATCCACAGAGATCCTTGAGGATGTGGCCAAGGGTCTTGAAGGAACACTAGTTGTAGAGCTTACAGTAATCTGAGCATTTCTAAGAGCATCCGTTGCAGACTGTCCAGGTATCTGCTCTGACGGATACTTTGAAAGAGGTGGCTGGCTGCGCTGAACACTAGATCTCTGCAGCACATCTGCTGACCGTGATCTCTGAACATCTCCACCTAGCATTCCAGTCGGGACATTGGTCTGGAAGAGCTTCATCTTCCCTCTGGGTCGCAAATCTTCCTGTCCGCGCTGTCCTTGATGAACTGATGTCCGCTCCAAAGCAGCATCTCTGGCATCGGCAGGTCTCGAATTTGAAGAAGTCATCAGTTTGTCCATGGTGTGTTGACTCAGATGAGGAGGGTTCTCTCCCGGCAGGATTGGCACATGGACACTTGTCTGTAGCACCCTGTCGCTCTGACCCTTTGTGTACACAGTAGTTCCTTGTGCCTGCACAGAAGAAGTCGCCCGTGTTGCAAGTGTCGGAGCAGCAGCAGTGCGCCCACCAAAGATCGGTTGTGCTGAAAGACTTGGCACGGAAGCTGTATGTGATCCACTTGTTGGAACAGAGGCTGGGCGTCCAGAAACGGAGATGGGCTGTGTGGAAGCGCTTGCCATTGAGGTCTGCGTTTGTCCTTGCCCTGCATTGGCATGTGAGGCACTTGTAATCGAGCTCTCCATTGGAGCTTGTCCCAATGCAGACCATGAAGTAGCTACACCACGAGTCGTGACTGATGCACTAGGCATTGACCTAGCTTGTCCATATATATCTTGACGTTGTGATGGGCTAGGAATTGTCCTAGCTTGTTCATTTACTAGTTGATGTTGTGATGTGCTAGGCTCTAATCTAGCCTCTAGAGTATTTCTTAGTTGTCCTGATACATTGGTTGGTTGGGACGGTGCTGCTGTGGTGACTGGTCGAGAGACTAGTTGGGGTGCTGGCTGACCTGGTCGCTGGTCGTGCTCTGGAATCACTGTGAAATTGAACAAGACAAAATTAATCAATTAAAACGTCAAATATTACACCTTTTAAAAGTTAACAGTAAAGATAACCTTTTGTGACAACAAAATTCAAGCAAAATTAAGATATCATCATTTACTTTGAGATAAAAAATGGCTTGGTCATTAATTCTAGAAGACATTAAAAGGAAATACTTCTCAATCATCCATCCCGTCAAATGTATCATGTAATGAGATTTGTTTACACTATATATCAAGGTAAACATTTTAAAATATATATAAATATACAAACTGAACTAAATTGGGATTACTAGGATAACTATCACTACATACATGTACCATTTAGTTCTAGAGGCAAACATTTTGGTTCTCAAAATCATCAAACGTGTAACATGTACTATACCTTGGGCATCTTGTGCAGAAGTAATGCCTTCCAGATTGTCACCAGGAAACTCTTGATGTACTAAGAGATGCTGTGGAAGATTACAAATATTTCTAGATTGAGTGAGACTCACACATCCTTACACAATACTCGACAATAAACGTTTTTGCTAGTGGTCTAGGCAGGCAAGTAAAATAACTTTTTTTTAAAAAATATTTGAAGGCCCCAATCAAACATTTACTGGCCCCCAAACTATATGTGACCGGCTATAGTAAAAACCTGGCACTTGTCGGTAAAAATCAAAATGTAGATGTTCATACCATTAGAAAGGACTGATCACAAGCTTTCATTTGATCCTTTGTTCTAACTAATTGGTCAATAATTGGCGAAGATATGATTGTTTAAATTGTACAATCATAGGTCTTTTACACACATTGTGTGAACTTAAAATGCCCATTTCTTCAAAACATGAATTACCGATGACAAGTGCCAGGTTTTACTATAGCCAGTCACATATTTCATTTGTAAACTGTCTACTTTTCAAAACCTCACTTCCTCTACTGATCAAATCTAAAAATTTGGGATGAGGCTTGCGACGACCGAATTCTTCTTCTGTCATTTGTCAGTTTGAACACTGAGTTGCCTAATCGGGCCACTAACAGTTGACTTTTGTCAAATTTTACTGGCTCCGGGCCATTAGGGAAGGTGTAAGTGTTGAGCCATACTCTACTGTCCAGTCATATTAAACAAATTAATTGTATTGTTAATTATGTTTTATGAACATATTATGTAATGGTTATTTGAAAGAATTTATCAAAAGACCTATGATTTACGTAAATGTATGTATTGTTGTAAATTTTTTTTTTTCTTTCTTCGATCATTGCATGTAACGCAACAAATTTCCTTATGGACAATAAAATCAACTTGAACTTGAACTTGTATCTCAGACTGCAATTTAGAAAGGTCTGTGCCATTTGACTTAAACAAGCTCACATGAAAGGCCTGTAGATAGGCGTACTAACGTGAAAGGCAATATGTTGGACTGGTGTATGTACCTCCACTATCTGCAACCTCTGTTCCATCTGGTTGATCTGCATCCTGGCCTCTGATTGGATCCGCACACTCAGCTCCTGAGACTGGATCATGTCCTGGACAAAGAAAGTATGAGAGGGGATAGAGACAATGTGAGATTTATTCTCAGTGATCCATTAACTTTGTCAAATCAAACAAAATCACTTGAACCTTGTTGTTTGGCTTTCAAGTAATAGAAGAATAAAATGAGTTTCCATTTTTCAACTGTCTCCCTAGTTATGGAGATATTCATGATTGATTAAAAAGCCTTCCAGAAATGTTCTTAATTGTAGATAAAATCAATTGTCAATGGTAATAAAATGTAGCATGAATAAAAACATAATCACCTTACATTGTTTTATCGCTTTACAATTATGAATGTTCTTACCACTGTCATGGCATCTACAAGCTCTCTCTGGTGTGCCATCTCCTCTCTCAGCCTCATCTTGTCTGCTCGCTCCTGCTTCAGATGTGCTTCATTCTAGTGAAAACAAAATAAGTACAAAACTGATTTATGTAGTATTTATTTAATATGTGTGGTTTGCGGTTGCACCATGTAAGAGTCCTGAGAGGATTGGTGAGTCCTGAAAATGACTGTTTGGTATTCTTTCTAGAATAGTCCTAAAAAGGACTGTGGTAGTCCTGGAAAGGACTGTTGGTATAGTCCCGAAAAGGACTGTAGGTATTCTTTCTAGGATAGTCCTAAAAAGGACTGTTGGTAGTCCTAGAAAGGACTGTTGGTAGTCCTGGAAAGGACTGTTGGTATTCTTTCTTGAGCTTGTAGTTCTAATAATAAGAGCTACAGCGCCGGTATAGTTATTGTAAGGAGAGGGTGGATGGTAGGAGGGGCTCGACGTTTCGAACAGGTTGACTGTTCGTCGTCAGGAGTATTTATTTATTGATTTATTTTTTCATGTATTTCCACACATTCAAAAATGTATAAAGAAACAATAAATTGTTATTTTTTATTTTGTACACACAATGCAGTAAATAGTTTTTTTTTTTTTTTATACAACTGGATGGAAAGATTGATAGTGTAGTTCATTCTGCCTAATGGATGGAATCATTGTGAGTGGTGAGTGCTTGCACCAGGAAAGCAGTGTGGCCAGAAAGTTGAATGAATCCCAGTGGATCAAAATCATACCTCTTTCAAATGGGGGAGGGGGAAATAATATCTCTTTCAGATTTGGGGGGGGGGGGGTGGTCATACCTCTTTCAGATGGACCAATACCCTGGTGAGTGTTTGCACCAGGAAAGCCGTGTAGCCAGAGAGCTGTGGGAATCCAGACGATGTGTTGGCAGTCAAATTGAAGTCACCCTCTGCACCACCCCTGGTCCTCTCAAATTCACTGCATGCAGTCATCAGCTCATTTAGGCACTGTTTAAATGGTTAAAGGGGTAGTTCAGTTTTGGTATAGAGGGCGCTGCACAAAATAATTTTGTTGTGAGATAATGAAAACTGAGTGTAAATTTTGAAAGAGCATACAATATTAATGGCAGAATAAACTTTATTTGATCAAAATTGGTTCAGAAACGCCCGAAATATCAATATTTTGATAACTTCAAACAAAGTTTTAAAATAGTTGTTGATGATCTCTCTATTTAATTATTATTTCAACAAAACATCACATGCATAATTTTGTATGAAAAATGGTTGAAACCAAAGCTATTTTAAAGAGCGCCCTCTCGTGTTTTAATGGCTCTTTTTGAATAACAGGCTTTTTACTTAGTCGTTTGTAATTTTCTATACCTTTCGAGCATGGTGGAGTTATAACTATTAGTTTTCAATGTTATTGTGCAGGTTTTGGTTACTAAATCTCAGCCTTACCAAAATTGTACTACCACTTTAAAGGAGGTGAATTGTATTTTTTAATCAACCATGGTTTGGCTTCGTAAATCAAATGCCTGGTGCTATCTTGCAAACGTCTTGCGTATGATGCAAAAATACACACTGGCTCAGTGAAATGTAGTGCACACAATCCAGCTTTGTTTGAGATGGCAAAACCTTGAGGTGGCACTTTAAACAGTGCCTTCTTACATGCCATGCTTGACAATCTTTAATCAAAATTGTTTCTCAGAGCGAGAATTTTGCAAAATACTGCTGAAAACTGCCTATTTACTAAAATATCATCTGTAAAAAAACAAAATAAAGATTGATTATGGTTTTGAAAGATGCACGTTATACCAAAATCAAATTGTCTAGAATGGGTTAAAGCCAAATAACAGTATTGGGAAAGTTACCAAAAACATCTATATTGGCTAAAGTAAACTACATGTAATTTATCAATATTGTTGAATAAGTATCAAAAATGGATTGTGTGGTAAAATCTCGTAAGAAATCAAATGGCAGCCCGTGAAATTTGGTATAAATCAACCGCCCGTTCGCACCTGCCCATGCCGCTAGCACTGGGCTGGAGATATCGACTAGCCCCCATACCGCATGGTCTCATTGCACGTAGCTTATACGAGTTTCTGCATGTGGGTAAATTGGACTTTGACAATGATCGTTTTATTTTGGAACCAATTACTCAATTTCAAAGCAGTTTTTGTCCCAAATCTTTACATCTAAGTTATTATATATTCTTTCACATGGTAGGTGATGAAAGCATATTTTTCATGTTTTGTGTGTGGGGCGTTTCCCAGTGCTGTTATTTGGCTTTAAATTCTTTACTTGGATAACCATATCGCGTCAAAATATACCATCATCAACAGATTATGTCACTGTTTTACAGTTCATAATGGGAAATGTACTGATATTCCTTGCACTTGAACTTGTTCCAAGTAAAAGATTTTGAGCACTATTAATGTTAACCCTTGACTTTAGTGACTAGGTGGACTATGTACAAAGTCTATGGGGACTTCAGAATCATAAAGGGAACATATTAACTTACCTTGCTCAAATCTTCAGGGCTGGTCTTCTGGGTGATGTCAAGCATGGATGTCTGACCTTTACCCTTAGACCTTGACCTCATTTTCTTCTTGACTTTGACAGTGTCATTGATGGCTCTACTCTCTATTAGGGGCACAGAGCTACGGTGTGGAGAAGTGGTAGGATCTATTATCAAGTAGAAAGAAAATTAATAATGCCAACCTAGAAATGGTGGAAAAGGAGGGTAAAGCAGATCAATGTAGACAACACTAAGGTTGATTTCTTTCATGCCCTTGTTTTTCAAATAGAAATAATACACTAATCGGAATCAAACCAAGTCATGCTTGAATGATACATTATGCACCGAGGGCGTCTTTTTAAAGGTCATTCATTTCCTAAAGTTAATTTTTTTTTCTTCAATCATTATCAACTCACTTTTTATCATACATGATTCATCATACATGTGATTATAGTCACTTACCGATATTTTCTTTCTAGTTGACTTCTGTTTTATAGACGCCTCTCCATCCTGCTTCTGTTGCTCGTGAATTTCATGCGTTTTCAGGTAGTTCTTGAAATGAGCTATGACCATTGTGCTGTCAAACACTGGAGCATCGTTTGCACCATCAAGATAGTTGCTAGATCCTTTTAAATACTCCAAGTTCAGTGTTTTTCTTTCATTGAAATCAATTTGCTTTTTATCATACAGTTTTCATTGTGTCATTATTACTTACCAATATTTTCTTTATTTGACTTCTGCTGAGAAGCCTCTCCATTCTGTGTGTGCGATTTCAGGTAGTCCCTGAAGCGAGCTACATCCATCTTGCTGTCAAACACTGGAGCATCGTCGGCATCGTCAGACTCAAACTCTTCCTCATCTTCTACAAAGGAGACAAAGGATTCAAAGAAGGAAAAAAATAAGTAAAATAAGTAAAAAGGAGGAAATATATTTGGCATCGTCAGACTCAAACTCTTCCTCATCTTCTACAAACGAGACAAAGGATTAAAAGAAGAAGGAAAAAATAAGTACAATCATAAAGGAGGAAATATATTTGGCAGGAAACATAAAACACAATCAAATAAAGGAAATAGCATATAATAGGATAAACAAAGGAAATTAGAAAAAAGAATGACGAACTTAAGCATAAACAAGCATAATTTTGCATAAAAGCCCTGCCACCGCATGACCTCTTAATGATAGTTAATCTGTCTTCAAGATGGTTCTTGAGATATCAAGCCAAAATCTATTTTTCACAAATACCCTCCGACTTTGGACCTGAGAACCTCAAATATCATTTGGTTCATAGGCCCCCTTTAAAACATACCATTAATCTGTAAATAGGTAAACCCGTAAAACAACTGCCAACCAGTTCTTGAGATACGGCAATAACTAGAATGGGAAAGATGGATGGACAAAACAAAAAAATAATGCCTCAATTAAAAGGGTCCCTTAGAAATAGAATTCCTTCACAAATGAACGATGAAATTGTGTGGGGATAAGAGAACCTGTCCTTTTATCGTAACTAGGCTTGGTTGTGCACACTATTAAAGGGATCTAGTAAGATTTTACAAATCATCAACACCTACTTGTAACTCTAGCGGTTCTCTCATACCTCATACTAACAATAGAAGCATGGGACAGGTTTCGGTTTTTCTAATTTCCCTTTCGTTAAAAAGATAATTACGATTGAAGTGTTCAGATTTTTAACCCGTTCACTACGAGATTCAGAAATCTCCATAGACTTTGTACACAACCCACCCAGTTCCTGTAAGCAAAAGGTTAACTATCCACTGGATAGTCATAACCATGTACAAAGTCAGTGCAATGATTTAGTGAATATCATTTTGCATTTTCGCTCATTACTCGTCCATATAACATCCATTTAACGTTACATTTTCACACAATACTCAGAGGACATTTCAGATCACCAAACTACACATTATACCAACTATTCATCACTTCCTACGCATACCAGCAAAGTTAGTAGAACCCTTTAAATATGTGCAATATTTCTCACCCTCGCTTTCCCCCTGCCCTTCATTCAGAGCATGAGGGTCCATCACAGATTCACTAAGAACATCCAGGTGGCTGGTGTGAAGACTAGGCTCGGTGATCGGACCAACTCTTCTGTAGGTAACAAACAAATTTAAAAAACATCAGTATTCAAATAATAATAATAATAATGTATGTATAATGCGCATATCATGTATGTCTCTATACGCTGTTAGAAATTGAAATAGAAAAAAAAAAAAGGTCTGTAAAGTGTAAGCTTTCAGAATATACCTACTTTATGGGGTACAGATAATTACTTCTGTGCTTAATTAAGGTTTAATTAATTGGCGTCGACCCTAAAATACACCGAAAAGTGCTCCTTCCAAAATCAGAATTACATATATATATATAATGTAGTCGAATGTGATGAATTATATCTGTGTTAAAATATAGGTTTTACATTAACTTCCGTTTTACTAAAATTCAGGTTTTTTAGACCAAAAATGCTATAACTTGAAAAATATTCATCAGAATTACTTCAAAATTGGCAGTAACATTTGTTTTCATACAACAAACAATCATATGATGGCTTTTGCACATACATACCTCACAAGCAAAATTATTAACAAAAATCATACGTATTTCTGTTTTTTCTTTGAAATATGCAAATTTTATGTAAATGATGGAAATTATACAAACGGTGTCATAGGATTGTTGTGCATACCATGTACTATCAGAATCACATAAAAGTGCCTTGATATTGTAATCACAATTACAGAAGTAGTAAAAAGAACAAGCACTAACATATTTGATGAATATTCATGTCCTTGAGAAATTTGCATATAATTTGCATAATTAATGAGATAATTAAATTTATCAAAAAGATTTAGATTCTCCATTGTCTCATCTTTCCAGAAATATATGGTTTATTGGAGTTTACTTTATCAAGTAATGATTTATTCAGAATTCTTTATCAACTTGCATTTCACTGTATTTTACCAGACTGGCCCCCTTAAAGAGGAATTCCACCCCAGAAATGTGATATTTGCTAAAAAATGAGGTGAATATGAAGAATCGGGATCGAAAATTTGAGCCAAAACGGATAAGCAATAAAAAAGTTATGACAGGACGAACTTTGCTCCGATTTTTAGTATCGTTCGCAATTGCTATCGATCGTGACGTCACTTGCGAGCTGCAGCCATTTTGACTTCTACATGGAAATTTAACAAAATTTAAATTTTCTTCATAACAAAGCAAATTTATGAGCTTACACATTCAAATGAGGTTGCCCCATCGATATTCTTTTATGAATTCGTGAAAAAAGGAGAGAAAAGTTAATTTTTAGCATCGAAAAATGAGAAATAAGTGTATTTTCATGTACTAAAGCCATGGCGAGGTGCTCGTGAATGAGGTTGCATATGGCGGCAATTTTGAAACGATCGCTCATTATTACATAATGTTCAAACAGGTATAACTCCCGTGTTTCTTGTCCGATTTTGATCAAAATTTCACCAATCATTCGTCTTGTTCTGCTTATTCACAAAACGAATAGTTATATCAGGCCCGGACTACCCCTTTAAGCATACTATTCTACGTAGTAACTTTAATTACAATAATACAGACTAACAAACTGTACATCTGAAGGGTGCTATCCCCAAAGTGTGGACATAAATAAAAGGGAAGCGAAAGCAGCATGTTCTGTGACTAATCTAGCCCTACCGGGGACAGGTGCCTGATCTTATTGCCCTGTTTACCCAGAAGAAGCTTGCTCAAGGGCAAGTCTAACCAAGCATATTACTCACAAGGGCTCTAATAAATAAGATTGAACATACCCTTTCTCTATATCCTCAATCCAATCTCAGTCCTCTTTGACAACATGACTAATTTTTTTTTTTTTTTATTTTTTATTTGTTCTTGTTTTGTCATGTTTTCGGAAATAGCACAAAAGCATTTTATGCTTCCCTTTTTCCTTGAATTCACTTGCCAATTATATTATTTTGTTGAATTTTAAAGTTACGATAAATTTGTATATCAATGTGTAAAAATGCAGTGTGAATTCTCAATAAATGTTCTTGAAATTGAAATTCTTATTACTAACAAGTACTGGAAAAAGGTCAAAATATAAAAAAGAAAAAAACAAAATGGAGGAGTAGGCGTGCACTTGTTTAGGGTAGCCTCTCACATGTAGTCTTGAACCAAGACTTTACAAAATAATATACCTTTTTTCTCCATCCACTCCGGGTGCTCGAGTCACCTGTGGTACCGATTTCAGACGCTTTGGATCATCGTAGAATAGGTCCTTGACGACCGACATGACCCTGTCGGAGTGAGCGAGGGCGTCCTTTAGTTGTTCTTCATCGTACAGAATCTCTCTGAGCAGACCTGCCTGATGGCTTCCCTCGCTGAATGATCTCTCTTTTTGAGCTAAACCAAACATAATTAATTAAGTGAATTACTCACAAAAGAAACTCGATTTTTGCATAATTTGTATTACATTATATACCAGTAGCTTATTCTTATACTAATTTATTTATTTTGTATATGTCTACTTATTTGCTAATATGTTCCTTTATTCATGTAATAGTTATGTTCATGCGCACAGTTAGTGTTAAAATGGTAACCTCCAAAAAATATTGTTCATTATATAGCTATTTAATCTTAATGAGGATAAAGTAATACTTATCACACTTAAAAATTTACCATCATCTTTCTGTTAATTGCTTTTTTATTGACACTTGTGTATAATGTAATTATGTCTCTCCGCTAGTGCTCAGTTGTTTAATAGTTTGACAGAACATTTATGACTATTGGATGATTTAATAGCTTTTGAAAATTATACAGATCAATTTTTGCTTAGTTAGGTAAACTATTGCATGGTCGATTATTGATCTCTGCACAATGTCACATAATATTGTCTATGCACCTTATAAGAATTTCTTGTTATTTTAGCTTTTTTGTATTATTGTAGTTGTAGTTTTTATGCTATAATTTATTGTTATTGTATTTTTTACCCTATAGTTGTATATTACAAACCACGGCCTCTCTGAAAAAGCCTCTTTTGACTGATCGAGGGTTGTTTTACCATGTATAAATAAAATAAAACAAACAAACCTTTCTTTAAAGACCTGCGGCGCAATTCCTCCTGGACAACTTCCAAGTTAGTCGACTTGTGAACCTTGTGACGCCGATCCTTTGTTATTACAAGAAAATAGAACATTCATGAATATATATAACAAAGATCTAAATATGATAGCAATAATAACAACCCATGCGTCTATGCGCTGTGAGTGAAAGGAACGAGGGACGTTCAGCACATCACACAAATTCCATAAACCAGCGTGACTTTTGCCACTTTTTGATATTGATGTATTTTCATCAAGCCTCACTTTTTAGAACAAATTTCTTATTGATTCAAATATATTCTCATCATAGGGTAATGTATAGAATCAGAAATTAGTTCTTAAAGAGTGACACTTGATGAAAATACATCCTTCTCAAAAAGTGGCAAAAGTCACCCCGGTTCATGGTAATGTAAATAAATTAACAATGTATGCCATACAAAGTAACACTCAACTGTGATTTTAACTTCTTAATCTTCCTTTTTCTATTTATACCAACACATTCCCGGGTTGAAATTCCACTGTAACTGATACATCTGATTGTATTTCTTACAAAAATAAAAACATGTATGAATATATAACATAAACCAGGGCTCAAAATGTAAACTGGGCTGCTAGCCCAGGGGGGTGTTTCATAAAGAATTGATATCGCAAAGTTGCGCCTAAATGCGCAATTCTGATTGGCTCAAGTGCCTGTGTTTTCTGACTTGCGATCAATCGCAACTCTTTATGCAATACCCCCCTGGGCCATCAAAACTTCTTTTTTTTTTTTTTCCATTTTGAACAAGGCCACATTTTACAAATTTGGCAGACTTGTTTGGCAGACTTGTTTTGCTGTCAGGTTCACAATGTTCCGATTGTGTGTTTTGTTCAAATTTATTGGGAACATTTTTGGGAACATGGATGTATACTGAATCTAAAAAACCCATATACATGTAGTATAGATGTGCAAATCTCCATACAATTTGAACCAAATAACAAATTGTCTCGGAAGTAAATGTGCATGGTCCATCATACATGTATTGAAAATAGCCCAAGGATATATAGCCGTTTGTGCAGGTCTCAAATATAGCACTGACCTGCTGGCCTGCGGCTACCAAAAACTAGCTTTGTGGTAATTCATTACTTGCCCAAATGGGAAACAAAATATGACAGACTTGTTTGTGTTTTTCTTTGTTTGTGGCACAAAGTTCATGGCCATCAACATATCATTATTGGATAATTTTACTTGCCCAAATAGGAAACAAAATAGCATACTTTTCTTTTAATTTTTGTGGGGCACCAGATTCATGTTTCAGGGCACTAAAATGTAAGAAGCTTTGATTTTACTTGCCTGACTGGCCCACAAAGAAAGAACAAAATTATATTTCTAGCAATGGGACTAATGCAGGTGTCATTTGTATGACGCACCTCTTGACCCCCGGGAAAGGTGCCTCATGGATGCGTCATGTACATTACTCCCATTATATTGATGACGCACAGTACCGTCATGGAAGCAAAAGGTCAGTCACAGCACTGTGTGCGTCACAGTCAGTCACTTTACTATGAGTGCGTCACAAGGTACGTCAATAGGACCGTCAGGTAATTTGGCGAGGTTTCTTTCCGGTGCGCAAAATGATGTGCGTCATGGGTCGGTCATTTTCATGAAATAGTGCGTCACAATTTTATATGCGTCAATGTTTCCTAATGGCGAGTCATTTTTTGTGACGGAGGGTGCGTCATGGTTCATAAAAGGGTGACGCACATCGGTACAATGATGCACCTTTCCCGGGTGTCAAGAGGTGCGTCATACAAATGACACATGCTGCATAAGTGGAAAAGAGATAAAAAGCAAGACTTACATCCCAAGGTTTCTTCTTATGCTTCCTTTTTGATCTTCCTGAAAGTGACTGCGTTCGTCTTGGCACCCGGACAAACGACATCTCGCCTGTCCCTGTGAGAAAGTTAAGACGAGACAAAATTAAATTTGAAATCATCAGTTCTAAGATTCACAAATCACAATTATTACTACAATCTAGCCGGACAGTTTTTTTTCTTACACCCGATACATTTTAAGTTCATTGCAGACAAGCCTCAACACTAACTGTTTTTCTACTGGCCTGTTCGCCACCAGCTGTCCTCGCCTATACTGTTCGTGCATATTATACAGAATCGCATTGCCAAGTGCATATTTTTTTTGCACGGCGTGGCATGCAGTGTACATTGATAGCGCTAGGGGTGTTCGTGAATTCACTTTGACGGCACTTTGACCCAGTTGTTAATGGTTGCGACCGACGCTACCGGTATTAAATAGAATGATAGTACCACGTAGTTTGTCATGTGTGACATACAGAGTATTTAACACAGTCATGACAGAACAGGTATGCTGTTTGCCTGGGCATGTAAAATCATGAATGTTAACATTTTACTTGCCCGAACAGAAAATTTACTTGCCCGAAAAAAAATATTGTAAAACAAATAATTTCATGCTCGATTCCTAATTAAATTACACGCAAGGAATTACATTGCCCTTCTTTCAGTTGAACAGAAATGTGAGTTGCCTGATTGGGTCACCAACACACAAGCAGCCAGAGCAATGCCAGCTTATGTACGGGAACTACGTGGCCCGGAACGTAAAAAGCATAACTGGCCCTAAAGTATTATTTGAACTTACCAAAGTTATTCTTCAAACGTCGGAAATATGGAGAAATCTGCAATTTTTGGGCAATAAAAAAACTGAAGATTAGTCAGACGTGATCCGTCTTGGAAGTGTTGCTGCTATCTGGATGACTGCCATGTATTTCCCGCAAACTTCCTGCACCGCGTGAGTTACCATATCCAAATTCTGATACCGCAGTATCCAAAATCGGATACGGTGTGCATGCTTGCAGATCGCGAGTTCGCTTGCTTTGGGCAATAATAAGCGGTCTCCGCACGTTGCGGGCGTGCTTTCTTTGTTTACATTGGAAAATCAAGCAGCAAGGGAAACAAACCGAGGAAAAGTTATGGAAAGCGTTGGAAAATCCCCCAAATCGCCGAAATTTAGAGCTGACATGTAGTGAGACACACGAGATTGGTGAGTTAATGTATCATAGTATGATAGTAGCCGAAATATATTGATCGGACTACAAAAAATCGCGCAAAAAGGCACATTTGAATGAAATTTTCACTGCCAGTGACTTTCCGTAAGTTACTGAAGCAGTCACTGATTTGGACTGCTATAGTTCAGAGATGTGTCTGTTACAATTCCTCTCTTATGTGCCAAGAATTTCTAGGGATTTGTATTGACCCGAGACTGCTTGCAGCCGGTTCTGCAAACCCTATGTTTAGGTAATAGATCGCGATAGTTTGTCGGTCTTTGACCCGTGTATTGTGTCGGACTTGACCCTGGGACCTAAAAACGGGTTTCCCGGAAGCGGGTCGAGTCCCGTAAACGCTTGTATATAGAGAGATACCGTGTGTGTCCGTCGGTGAATACCGAGGGAACACGCAGTTGAACCTCAAGCGCTAGACGCGACTAGTTGTGTTTAGGAAAGTTGTCCGGAATTACATGTGCTTTTCTCCTGTGTGGAGCAGTATTATTTGCCTGTGTGGCCATAGTTATAGCTAGGATATTAGTTTATTAGACCTGTGTGGTCGGCGTTAGGAGCCTGTGTGGCATTAGGTTAGGTTTTAGGTTAGGATACGAGAGGAAGGCTTGCGTTATCTGACGGTTGGCCTGCGGGAGTGGTGGAGTCGCTACTAGCCAGGGGCATGACCGGCTGCTGGTGAGTGGCTCGACTCCGGTCTCGACTCCGCCTTGAGCTGCCGCGGGGAGGCGAGGCAGCGAGGTTATAAGTGTAAGACAACTGTGGGGTCCATGTGTGACTGGGAGTTGATAATTCGATATATAGTATTATTTATATTAAAGTAATTTAAAAATTACTTCAATTGGCGCTGCGAGCAAACATCGAACCGAAAAAGATTGATGGGGGGGATGGTGTGATTATTTTGGTGTGAAATTGTTGAATTTTGAAGTGATTTAGACTTTGGCGCGTGCAGGAAAGTAATTATACTCGTTCGCTCGATTAGTTTTTTAATGCGACAAAGTTACGGGAAGCCCCGTTGGTTTTGCGGATTATTTGGGATTTTGTAGATTTTTGGAAGGAAATAAGGAAGAATTCCGTAGAATATATATTGTTTTTATTGCCCCAGTGTTCGTTTGGGAATTCTGGAGAAAGAGTGATTCGTTTTTTTGGTGTGGATTTGTGTGGTTATTTGTGCAATTCGGTTAGGGAAATTTGCGCATACGTTATGTTGTTGTTGTAGTAGGGCTCACGAGGCGAGGGAACTTGGCCCATTGATTTTGTGTGCGAATTTGGGACCGCATGTTCTTTTGTACATGGTCAATGGGGAGCGAGCGAACCCTATGGGTTAAGCGTTGTTTTGAGTGGTCCCGATCGCTACGCCTACGACTACGAGTATAGTTTCGGTATATTTTGGGAATAGTGCAGCGAAAATTGCGTTGGTTGTTGTTTTTAGTTTGAGTTTGGATTTGATTGCGCAATATGGTGGGGAAAGTTCCGTCGCATGGAGTTTCGTATTGGGGTTGCACATGTTTTGAGTGTGCGATCGCGAGGCCTGTAGTTAGTTGTATTGTGATTTGTGATTTGCTAGTATTGCGACTGTGCGATTTATATGGGACATTTTAGAGATAATTGTTTAGCTTCTGCGCGGTTTTGGATTGGAAAGTGATTTATTGGTAGGTAAATTTGATAGTTATTGTGATTATTAGCGATTTTGGAAGCCGATAATTATGACTGTCATGACTGTGTTGTGAAGCTGGGTTGTGCTGTGAATTGTTTGCCGTCGGATGTGTGAAGTTTGTATACAATAAATATACTGCATTACTTACATTAATTACTACTACTCTGATTAGCTACCGTAGCTACTAAGTACTAGTGATAGTAGTAGTATTGTAGTGCAACTAATTTGTTACTCTCTTGCATAAGTCTGCAGGGGGTAATTTTATGGTTTGATACTAAATGTTTGAGGAATAATTGGAGTGGTAATAAATGTACCCTTTCTCCAATAAAAATATCGATTTTGATGAAAGTGTATAGGTGGTTTAAATGTTACCCTAAGTGTGCCACTTCTCCCACGGTGCTCCATTATAGGATTAACCTGATGGGTAGACCAGTGAACACTGGGTAAAATTGACAATTTATAATTTTGATAAAGTGCGAGAGTGCTCGTTGTTTTTAAATTTATTGGAAGGTGAATTGCCTCACTATTACTTAGGCAATAGATAGCCCAATGTTTTATTCCTCCTGGCGGCAAGGACATAGACTAGTTTGTATTGCACTGCCAGTGTCTACTTCCCACCCCCGCTAATGGGATAACTGGACGGGCTCAGTAGACACTGGGTGAATTAAAATAGTCTTTGTTTGGAAGCTGGAGGAATTAAATTGGGCTTTCTTTTGTTAGTAATAGTGAGTGGAAATTAAAATAAAAGGAATAAAGATTTGTTGAGTGGTGCCTACGGCAAATTTTATGTAGTGCATCAGAAAATTGGGTGGTTATTTTTGGATTGCTATAGTATATTGGATTGACTGCATCAGGAAATTGGGATAATTTTTTGGATTGATAGGATTTTAGAATTTGAAAATTATTGGAGAGTTTAGAAATAATAAAAGAAGCTCTTGAAAATAAATTTTTGGGAAGGGGAGGAGAGTAGGATATAGGATATTTGGCTGGTGAAATTTATTTTGAAATGTGATATTAGCTAGATATTTTTGATGACAATTTGTTAACCCTTTCTAAAGTTCTTCTCTTTGCAGGAAAGTTCCAGGGTTCGCCTTGTAGTTTTCGCACTGCGGTGATATACTATTTGGCTGATATATGCGCTGGAGTGAATTTGTTATTTGTAGTTCGCATACAAGTTAGCGGCAGAATATTATTTTGAACAATCGCGGTGGAATAATGTTTTGAATAACACGCGGTAGTTTAGTTTTCACTCCAGTTGATATATTTAATATTTGTTTTGAGAAGATTTAATTATAGGAACGCGGTGGAGATTCGTTCTCCTGGAACAATTCGCGATCTTGTAGTTTATTCGTCGTAGTTAGTGTTAAATATTTGTTAACACACCCAGCGGAATAGAGTGTAGGGTTGTTTCGCGTTATTTTGTGATAGATTATCACTTTGGACAATTCGCGTGGAATGCTGTTCTGAACAATTCGCGGTAAGGTGATATATTGATTCGCGATAATAGATTCATTCTTTACTCTAGCTGGTGTGTTAATTTTATGATAAAATAATTTGTGTATTTGGAATAATTGAAGAGATTAGTAAGCGAGGGACTTATATTCTTTTTAATTATTATAATTGAGGATAATGGCCCAATTACCACTCGCCACATGTAGTTTTGAGGAACTCCTCGGGGTGGGGCTACCACCAGCCAAGGCGGGGCTACTCATTCAATTAAGGATGGACGGGTTACTAGGGACAGCGTACACTCTGCGGAGCTTACCAGAATTTCGCGAGTACGCTCACCATTTCATTCCTCCTCCATCGGAGTCGCTTTCGGCAACTGGCGGACGTCCTCCTCCAGGTTTAACGCTGCCTACTACACCAGCATCGGCAAGGGCAACCTCGGAGCGTACCCAGTCACAAGCCCGACCTTCGACCACGGACAGTCAATGGGACTCCGCGCACTTGACATACGGAAGTCCACAGCAACAGACTACAGCATGGAGTGGACTCCAGCTCCCAGAATCACTTACATACGACGGAATAGGGAACTGGAGAGCGTTTTATGCTAAGTTCGCGAACTTCGCTAGTCACTGTGGTTGGTCTCCGGAAGAGCGCAAGCTGCAACTGTGTTTGTGCCTCGAAGGCCGTGCATCAGATTTTTATTGTTCGTTGATGGATCATGAGCCATACCTCGAGTTTGCTGACATAATCCAGCGACTGCGAAAGAGGTTTGACTACCGCGATCTGCCCGAGACATCACAGTTGGAGTTTGCGTCAGCAAGGCAGACCAGCAAAGAGACCGTGAAAGACTGGGCAAATCGTGTCGAGGACTTGGCGATGTTGGCTTTCCCGGAGTTACCTTCAGGATATGTCCAGCAACAAGAGGTAATGCGATTTTGTGCCGGAGCTTTGGACCAGGAGGCTGGCTTCCACGTCCTGAACAGGCGACCCCCTTGTATTGGAGATGCCCTAGAGATGGTTCAGCGATATCAGCTGTCCCATCGATTGGTCTATGGGCATTCC
The DNA here is from genome assembly GCA_037951105.1 of Echinarachnius parma. Classification (NCBI taxonomy): domain Eukaryota; kingdom Metazoa; phylum Echinodermata; class Echinoidea; order Clypeasteroida; family Echinarachniidae; genus Echinarachnius; species Echinarachnius parma. Next base: position 4,719 of record JBAMJV010001532.1, on the reverse strand, counting down.
CAATACAATTACCCTCGCCGTTTTGACATCGGTTCGTCTCAGGAAAACCATGCATTCCGGGTCCATGCAACGGCACAAAGCACTGCCCATCACCCCGCTACTCCAATGAACCGATACGTTGAACCCGAACAAAAGACACGGTATTGCTACGAGTGTCGACAATCCGGACACGTTGCTCGCGACTGCACTACACCAGATGTGGACCCCCCGTCCATTAATGCTGTAGGTGCCATAGCGGGAAACGCCCAAGGGTCGGTGATAGTGGCCGATCTCTGGCCCTGGCGCCCGCAGGCCAGCATCTAGATCAGATAGGTAGCATACCGTTAGTTAGTAATGAAACTGACACCCTAACGTCTCCCTTAGAACTTTCGCGTGATAAAGACCCTATTGAGCAACCCGAAGGAATTTTGAACGTAGATGCGGTATGTAGATCCGGAATGATTTATGTTGTTGGAGAAATCGGTACAATGAAAATAGAACCCATTTTGGACTCTACCATTGATGCAATTGGTCTTGATGAACCGATTTGTCCGCACGTAAGTTACTCCGGTTTCACCAATAGTACAGCAGGGAACGTGGGTGATCAGGATTGTACAGGTCCCCTTCCAATCTCATCAGCTACTCCAGACAGTTCCTCCTTTCAGTCCGCTGGGTGTGGTCAGGTATTGCATGACCCCCCTGCTGAGGTAGAACTGTCAGGTGATGCTGAACCAGCCAATCGTAGCCTTGGGATCGATTCCGTGTTAGGTACACTTGAGCCAACTGCCGGTACTCGGATTGATACCGTTCAAGGTACTGCGGCGGATGACGTTATACTTAACATCCGAAACGTCTCGCTTAACAAAACCGAGCCCAAGGTGCGAATGGAAGCGGTGATGGAGGGACCACATCGAGAAGAAGACACCAGGACCTGGCTACCGAAACCGTACAAGGGTTACAACCCCACGGTAGCCAAGGTAATCGCGAAGACTTGGACCACGGTTCCGCCTAACCGGGCCAAGCGAATCACCGGGGTGATCGACCAGCGTAGACACCCTGTATTATTTACTCCTCGTGATCCAACTAGGGTACTATCCCGTTCAGCATTGCTGAGATAGGCTCGGTGGACCTAGGAAGCCGTTTTCGTTTTTTTGGGTGAATTTAAAAAATGTGATTCACAATCCGTAATGATGATTTTGGTTCTTTTGGATATTGATCGGGAATTAGTATACTTTGGTGCCCGATGAAAATTATGGGATAATGAAGTGAGACATTCTTATCCCAATCGCGCATTTTGTTTTTGAGGATTTATTTGCGCAGAGAGTTAAAAGTTCGGATGAACTCTCAGGTTATGTTTTTAAATGCAGGGGTGACATTCTGTATATAGATTTAAAAAAGAATAAGTTTTACACCCCTGTAAGCAGATATATAAGGTTCGGAATATAAAAGGAACCAGGGCGAGGCTTGAAATTCTCTCTAAGCAAAGAAATTTTTTTCTTTGAGGAGGGGGAAGGTGGGCTGAGCCATTTTTTAAAAATTGTTGAGTTCCTTTTATATTATACTTGTTAAATAGCTAGATGGACAACTTCGTTGCATCGACCGACTGATTCATCAGGCGGCATTTGCGTTAGGACCAGACATGAGGTTCTTGATCGCAATGTGCAGTCAGATCCAACATGTGGCCCTGATAAAAAATGTTGTCCCTGAGTCAGATATTTCGGTCCGTGCCAGCGAGTTTGTCTATACTCCGAAGAACACATACTCAATTGTTGGGGTATGCAAGCCCGTTAACCGGCTACCGGCTATAAGCAGGACCCGGGTTGTCCTCTATGCAGGCAACCAGGCTTCGGCGAAGAGCGTATCCCCTCGGCCGCAATTGAGATTGTAGTTCATGCATTTTTGTTATTTATTAAAAGATACTCGTTTATGCGCCTCGAGAGTTAGGCAATCGTAAAGTATTGTTTAGTGGAAAGAGACTCGCGTTGAGTATTTTTTGGATTAAGTATTTGGAAATGAAAAGCTGCACGAGTATGTCTGCCGGGACGTCGCTTCGATACGGGCAGCATTTTATAAAATTGGGGGGAGTGAAGCAGTCACTGATTTGGACTGCTATAGTTCAGAGATGTGTCTGTTACAATTCCTCTCTTATGTGCCAAGAATTTCTAGGGATTTGTATTGACCCGAGACTGCTTGCAGCCGGTTCTGCAAACCCTATGTTTAGGTAATAGATCGCGATAGTTTGTCGGTCTTTGACCCGTGTATTGTGTCGGACTTGACCCTGGGACCTAAAAACGGGTTTCCCGGAAGCGGGTCGAGTCCCGTAAACGCTTGTATATAGAGAGATACCGTGTGTGTCCGTCGGTGAATACCGAGGGAACACGCAGTTGAACCTCAAGCGCTAGACGCGACTAGTTGTGTTTAGGAAAGTTGTCCGGAATTACATGTGCTTTTCTCCTGTGTGGAGCAGTATTATTTGCCTGTGTGGCCATAGTTATAGCTAGGATATTAGTTTATTAGACCTGTGTGGTCGGCGTTAGGAGCCTGTGTGGCATTAGGTTAGGTTTTAGGTTAGGATACGAGAGGAAGGCTTGCGTTATCGACGGTTGGCCAGCGGGTGGAGTTCGCTACGAGCCAGGGGCATGACGGCCGCTGGGCTGGTGAAGGGACTCGACGCCGGGGCTGCCGCCGGAGCTGCCGGGGAGGCGAGGCAGCGAGGTTATAAGGTAAGACACTGGGTCCGTGTGTGACTGGGAGTTGATAATTCGATATATAGTATTATTTATATTAAAGTAATTTTAAAATTACTTCATTACGTTCATGAGTAAGTGGCGGTGTTCTTGGCCCGCACCGCAGGCGGCAATCATAGCATCTAGGGCTAGAAATGTGACGAATGCCGACAGTCAAATATTTAAGTAATAATGTCAAAGAAAGAGGCCATGAAAGCACCTAGATTTGTCGATCTAATTTCTAGTCAAAACTCAAGTCAGTGTCCCCAAATTTAAAATCATGTAATATGTATTTCTCTTCAAAAAGCACCCTTCAATAATTTATTTCTCAATGTGATTGTACAGAACATGCTTATGCACCTGACATACAAATCATTACGGAATTCATCGTATTAATATAAAATGTGTGTGATTTTGAATACGTTATCTGTTTTTAGATGCGATCACCACACTTAAAGCTGCACTAACATGAAAAGCAACAGGTGGGCCACTGCAATTGGCGTTGATTACTTATGGATCGTATTCCTCACTATCCTCACCTTTACAAAATAGCAGATACAATTCAGAACAAATGTAAATCATGTACCATTAGACTAACTCTTGAAAATGTTATTAGTTACGATAGCAACGATAAAAATGATAAGAAATTCGATGTTTACCTTTCTTCAAAATGCGCGCTTGGTTTTGGAAATTTGGAATCTGAATGCTTCCACACAGAACAAAATTACTACAGATGGCATGAATAATTTATCACTTGAAACAAATTAGGAACTTTCCTAGTTCCGACCAACACAACTTTTCTTGAGCCTTTTCTCCATTCAAAGTCTTTTGCGCTAAATAAACGAAAGAGTACGACATTTTGAAAGAAGATATTGGCCTCCATAAGTGCAGTCTCTATTAAAGGGATAGTTGAATATTGGTCCAACTTAAAGGTACCGTTGAGTATTGGTATTTCCCGAAGTGCCCCCCGATATTTTTTTGTGAGATAATGAAAAACTGACTGTCAAATTTGAAAGAACATATAATTTTAATGACAGAATAAACTTTATTTGATCAAAATCGGTTCAGAAACGGCTGAAATATCCATAAGTATATTTTTATTCAAAAGATTCTTCACCGGCAATCACCGGGGGATATTTAGACTTTTTAGAAACAAGAAAAAAAAATGCTTAAAGACTACTTGGAAAAAAAATCTGAATAGGTTTTTAAAAAGTCGTTGATGATATCTCTATTGAATCATTATTTTAACAAAACATTATATTAAATGCACAATTTTGTATGAAAAATTGCTAAAACCAGTGATTTTTTAAATAGCGCCCTTTTGAGTTGTAACGGCTCTTTTTTAATGATAACAGGGGTTTTACTTAGTCGTTTGTAATTGTGCATAATTTTCGAGCATGGTGAAATTATAACTATTACTTTGTACCGTAGCCTACTGGTGCAGGTTTTGGTTACTAATACTCAACTATCCCTTTAACGTTAGTAACCCAAACCTGCACCATTACGGTACAAACTCATAGTTATAACTTCACCATGCTCGAAAAGTATAGTAATACACAATTATAAACGACTAAGTAAAACCCCTGTTATCATTCAAAAAGAGCCGTTACAACTCAAGAGGGCGCTCTCTAAAAAAATTATTGGTTTTAGCCATTTTTCATACAAACTTGTGCATTTAATGTTTTGTTAAAATAATGATTCAATAGAGATATCATCAACAACTTTTTAAAAACCTACTAGGTATTCAGCATTTTGTTTTATTTTTCTAAAAAGTCAAAATATCCCCTTCAGCCGTTTCTGAACCGATTTTGTTGAAATAAAATTTATTCTGTCATTAAAATTGTATGTTCTTTCAAATTTGACAGTCAGTTTTTCATTATCTCACAAAAATTTTTTTGTGAAGTGCTCCCCTATACCAACACTCAACTATCCCTTTAATTCCGACGATTGTTCCACTGATCGATCCATGTAGTACAAAGACAGATTTATAAAAGAATTATAATGAAGAAAACCC
>JBAMJV010001531.1:0-84422 GCA_037951105.1 Echinarachnius parma | reverse complement strand
GCATTTTTAAAGAGCGCTCTCTATTGTGTCCAAAAATGGAGCACTGTTAAGATCAAGAAGGCAAATAATGGTGACGTTTCCAATGCAGATTCACCTCTCATTAGTTATTCGCATGAATAGTTCGTGCACCATTATTTGCATTCTTGCATTAAACGTCTCCATTTTTGGACACATAGAGAGAGCGCTCTTTAAAAAGCGTGTGCGCAACGCGAATGAATAGGAAAAATTGTCGTTTCTTACACATGTTTTTGCAATCTTTTTACATCCCACAACACACCATAAACAACTTGATTCATTAACTGCATTCACACGATAAAAGCCAATCTTGTGGTTATCTCGTGTGTTTGCAATTTTAGAGGTATCTTGTGGTTATCTTGTGGTTTAGCGCTCGTTTTGAACACGCAAAACTCGTGGTTATAATTGTGGTTTCCAAACCACAAGATAACCACAAGATACTTGTAAGATTTTGCGCAGAATGAGGCGCGCGTATGAGCGCGCGACGCGCGCAGTCTATTTTCTTTACCGTTCTGAACACAATCAACTTCGAGACTCGTGGTTTTGGGTTGACCTCATGACCTGAGATATGCTTCCGTGTGTGAAAACAAAGTCAAAGTGAGTGCCCTGTGACCTCAAATATGAAGAGAGGCGCGCACACTCATCTTCCGGTTTTTAATTCTTAAGAATTGCAACTCTCGGGAATTGGCATCGTTATTGAAACACACATTTTTAAATTCTTAAGAGCTGCAATTCTTAAGAATTGCAAATTCTTAAGAATTAGCTTCTTTCATCTCGTGTGAATACGGCTAGTGTTAACCTAAAAATAATGGAGTACGCGGCGCGTCAAAAGTCAGAATTACGCGCACACGCAATATTGGACAAAAATATGGTAAAAAAACCATACTTTTTTTTATTTGGCTATATCTTTTACGTAATATCCATAAACCCCAAAATTTTTATTCAATATTTAGAAAGATTATGATTTTCTAGATATGAGCTCATACCTCACTTTGGCCTAGTAAATGTTGTGACGTTTGAACATGTTGAAAAAACGTTGAAAAAGGTGAAAAATGCGAACTTTTAACCGATTTTAAGATCAACCTACAGCGGACTTTTTCGACCATTATCTCGCTTATTCTCCATTGATTATCTCCAATTATTTTCAATACGTTGTAGTTGAAGGTTATTGCTTTAAAAGTAGTTTGGTCTCAACTATCCAAATAGGAATTGAAGAACTATATGAAGTGTGCCTTCTACAAATTATTATGATTATTATGATTAGTCTTGCCGCGGCAATCAGCATTATATATGTGTATTGGCAAATGCAGAGTGCAATTTTTTTACCCGAATCATTTACCATTTATTTTGTTTTAATCTGTTATTTTTGAAATCATCCTTTTAACTTTTTATCATGAAAAAAGCGATACGTTTCACCTTAATTCGGTCAAATTGACGAATTCAAAGTCTAGTAAAGTGATACGTATATCATACGTACATCACTAATTGATTTCGTCAAGATTTGTATTATGTCTTCGTCGCACATCTCATGATCAGAATGAATCAATTGTCATGACTGTTTTAAAATGATGACAGATCATTGTTTCTAATCATCATATCTCATTTATGCTATCATCAATTTCAATTTCAAATTTGGCATACATATTGATCAAGCCAACTGTAAACTTGTTAGCCTTTATTCATGCGCATACACTTAAAGACGCGTATGTACGTGTCCGTTCAATGAACAAAAAATGCCAAAAAATGCTCAAAACCCCAAACCCAAGTAATTTTACTAACTGTTTCAGGCAGTTTAAAAGCGTTTCAAAAATGTCCTGCGCTGTGCGCGTTGGCTGGTGGCGCGTAAGGCAAATGAATAGGACAAATTTTCGTTTTTTCAACATGTTTTTGCACTTCTTATACATCTCTCAACGCACCCTATCAATTTCAGTTATTTTTTACTCAAAATGACGGAGTACAAAATTGGCAAAAATTATAGTAAGAAACATTCCTTTTGATTTTCGGCCATAACCTTTTAAAAAATCATCCAAACACCAAATTTAATTTTAATATTCGGTATGGAATTATTGCCAAATAAATGTTATATAAAATCATCAGATTGACGGTTTAAAGTTAAAATCGCGCTAAGAGTGTGAAAAATTGTGTCAAAACATGCCCTTTTTCTTATCGGTCATAACTTCTTTGATACATGGATATATCAACAACAAAAATGTATATTCTAAAACGGTATGAATTGAACAAATTATTACATACCTACTATTTGGCCAAATCACATACAAAAAAAATTATCATATTCGCACTGATAAAAGTAAACGAAAAGTTCAACCTTCAATTACGACCTGTTCCCGTGCTTAAATTCTAAAATAAAATCGATAAGAATGGTTGTGTCTGGTGGCAACTCGGCTTTAACAAACTCAATTGTAGACCAAAATGTACCAAGGAAAAGGTTGCCATATCCCCCGAAACGTTAATCTACATGTTAATTATTAAGTCACATCTATCAACCATTAAGGTGGTGCTTTAGAACATTAATGTAGTTCAAGCGTTTGTCTTCAGTGAGAGGAAATTGACAAATTATCTCTTTCATCTGAGTCACAATGACCCCACTTTTTTTTAGCCTATGATGTCAGGTACATCGTACTGAGGTTCTTTGGGGGACAATTCGAGCTAAAATTGCCAAGATACGGCCGTTGAGAAACGTGACCAATACGCAAAAGACGTTTTGTGTACGTACTATGCACACTAATTAATAACTATAAAATATCAAGAAAATGATTCATTTTTGTTCTAAATGATGCTGAATGTATGTGACCATCGCGCGTTAATTAGCTAGCATGGTGATGGTTACGACCCCCTCTTTTTTATACCCTAAGAAGGTGAGAAATCCCTGTTTTGCAAGCCAAAATTCAAAAGTTGCGAGGTTTTTTGTATTATATGAGAGGAAATGTCATTTAATAGCATGCCTGAAAAACAAAATAGAGCTTGAAATCTCTTTTTTCGTGGAGTTAAAGACCTAAAACTTTAATAAACTGAGGGACGTCGGTTAAGTAGGTACATACGTATTTTCGGTCCGTGTGAGTAAAGTTCGTACATAGATTTCACGGTAGTGCCAGATCGGGTATGCATGACCCCTACGTGACCCGCGCATAAGTACTAATGTATGTGAGCGTTTACCAAGCAAAATACCCAAACAATCGCTTAAACTGACTTTATGTAATGATATATTCTTTCTTTTTTTTTGAGATCTGTTTTCCGTGACATACGTTAACAAATGTCGGTCTTCACAATACCTTTACGAGAATTTAGTACTTATATTGTTTGTAAATATTATGCTAAATCAGAATGAACTCCTTTATTGATCCGATATATAGTTTAAATGGACGGGACGCATTCGATTTTTCATTCGTAGAATCCAAATTATAGAGGGGCTTGTTCGCTTTTTGAATATTTTTTGCTGTTGTTACATTGATCGCCCATCCGTCAACGGAAAAGTTGTTCAGACGTTTTGTAATAGTGGAACCTGTCCCTTTAAAATTGTCGAAAAAATTTTGATCATTGTTGTCCCCTTCCAATTGTCAGTTGTTTTTAAATCTTCTTTTTCTAAGTTGGTTGCCATTGTTTATTCTAGTGTATATTTTTGTGTTTATCCTAAAAATGAAAATTTTCTTATTGCAAAAAAAATGAAGATTACATGCTAGATTAATTTTTTTTTTTCTTCTATTTTTTTGTCTCTGCTATGTCTCTTATTCTCCCTAGTGTTGATGATGCCATTGACGGTATTGCGAAGAGCATCACTAACAATGACCAGATTGAGATCTTGGGGAAACTGCTCGGATTCAGCCCGGGCGATATTGAAAAATATTTGCCGTTCCATCGGGTGACTAGTGAAATGACACTGCAGATGCTACGAGACTGGCATACAACTATGGGAAAGGATAATGCGAGTTCTGTCCTCAGGGAAGCACTGGTGGAGGCAGATCTTCTCAGGATAGCAGATAGACATCTTCCAGTTGGTATATAATGTAGATCTCTCTAATGTATATTTAGTTATAAAACATACCAAACCTCTTTTCAACACGCTACAGCTCTCTTTAATTGTTGATGGGTATATCATATGTTTCACCTCTTGATTTCGTCAAGATTTGTATGTATTTATTCCAAATTTTCCGACTCAGATCCCAATAATGGGTGAACAGATATAGCATCAAATTGTACATGATGAAACAATATCTTCCGATTTAGTATAACAAACGTATTTCATTGAATAAAAGCCATGTCACAGTCATCCATAATCAATTTAAATTCAAAATTGATTATATTATAAATTAGGTCACGGGTCAACTTTCTTACCTACGCGCGCGTACGCGTCCGTCGAAGAAAAATAAAATGCTCGAAACCCCATCCTGAGTAATTTATTATACATTATTATACAATTGTAAGCGTTTAAAAAAGTACGCGTATGCTCGTCGGCGCGCGCAAATTGGCAACATACGGACAAATCATTCCCTTATTTGTTCAGTCCTAACCCCAATCATTACATGCATGGATAACTCCTAATTTATTTCCATATCTTTAAAGCTTATGAGTTGAAAATGTGATTCATGTTCATGCATTGTATGCGTTCATCAGATTTTACAACGTTAAAGTTGCAAATTCGAAATTGTGTCGAATTTAATCGATCTCGTTTGGGATGATGATGCACTTTTCACCGTATCTCGGGTGGTTTCATTTATTTTGTCCCCAAATGTAAAATGATGTAGCTAAAATTGTTTTCTAATATATACAAGATGAATACAAATTATAAGGAATTATCATAAAATACGACAGGTTAGTTTGAACAGTTCAAATCAACTTCTACTTTTTACGCGCACATGTTGTATAGTGCGCGCGGATGAGGGACAATTCATTATTTGCATTACTCTAGATTCTGATACCCCTCAACACTTTACTTGATGTAATTAGGGATACGTTCAAGTCAGTACGTATCCTTCTTGATTTCATCAAGATTATTTTTGTTATTATTTATTCCGCCTATCATTTTGTTCGTCAAATATCTCAATAACTAATTGAGTCAATTTAGGGAAATATATCATGATGATAAACCCTGGTCCAACTTAGATCCACGTAGCATTTCCTAAACATTACGTAATTTCGACGTCATCAGGGCGTCATTTTATAAAAAGTTGTTACCTACTAGCCATATCAATCAATATTCTGTATGAAAATTAATCAGGCAACAGGGTAGCTTACTTGCATACGCGCGCATGCGTTTAGGTCTAAAAACGCGAGCGTACGCGCGAGTCAAAGAAAACAAAATGTCCGGAAATGCTCAAAACCCCAAACTAAATTTGTGTATGAGAGGGGCATCAAACTTCACGCAGTTAATTTTAAACACAACATTTCGACAAGAAAAATACTGATTTGCATAATGATTCTTATACCAGTTTATTCAGAATATTCTGTAGTATAATAAACATGTTTTGGTTTTAAGATCACTCAATTTTAATTACTTATTGCGGCCTGTTTTTGAAACCCTTCCATTTTTATTGACAAAACAAAAGGGGATCAAACTACGCGCAGCAGTTTTCCCATTCATTTGTACGCGCATTTGAAAGGCCATTGTAGCTGTTTTCACTAGGCGGTGTCAGACAGAGCATAGAATACCGGTATTTTTAGAATACCGGTATTCTTTCTGGATTATTTGCTGTCTGACACCAATAATCCCGCGAAGTATCCCGCGAATAATACCGCGAACTATCCTGCAACGAACCAAATAATACCGGTATTATTTGTTGGATTTTTCTCTCTGACACCGATTTTAAATAATTCCGCGAAGTATCCCATACAAAAATACGAGATTTTAGTGAGATTAGCCACAATTTTGATGTTGAACCCGTATTAGTAAATGCCCTATGGCTAATTTAGTTGCTAACTTCAATCATTCAATATCTATTGTTACGTCATGGCGTATCGCGCGCAGACTGTTTCCGCGCATTGCGCATGCCTATAGGATTTTTAAAATACCGGTATTCTTTGCTCTGTCTGACACCTACGTAAGTGAGCTATCGGGATTTTAATTATACCGGTATAATTCAGATGGGTTGGGATTTTTCTGTCTGACACCACCTGATGTCATTTGTTGGCATTTCCATGCGCGCACAGAACAAAGGGGAAACGATCAAAGACTATAGAATTACAAGACAGCTCACTGGCGGTCGCGCAGGGATGTCCCTTCAAACAAAATGAAGATTAAAATCTAGCTTAACAGAAAGTTGGGTACACCCAGAGGTTTAGGTACAGTACTGAATCTTGTTCATTTTAATTAATGAAAACAACATTTATAAATTATAGTCGATAGCTTTTTTGGAACAAATGTTCCCTCTGTTAACAAAAGTAAGGATCAATATATGGTCAATGCTCGTAGCAAGGTAAGGCAAGGGGTCAATTTAGCAGACGCCCATATTTTGCTTAACATGACAAGCCTGTATCGAAGGGGTGACACTTTAATGAATATTCAATTCAATTCAATTCAGTTTATTCACAATTTAAAATACAAGATATCATACAGTGTAAAATGTTTCCTGGGGATCACTCAAGAAAGCTATCAGCTTGTAAAAAAAGCGCCCCTTACAATAAAATACAACTTAAAAGATAATGCAACATTAATCAATTACAAAGAAAACAATAACATCAATAAAAAAAAAAGAAAAGGACAACAACAACAACAAGACATCAAATACACACACACACTAGTTTATTGGTGTGGACTAATTTGTATACGATGGGGGAAAAAAATCAAAGTATAATTTCACAATGAATTCATTAAAATTATTTTCAATGATTTCTTGAAACAATTTACGGAAGGTAATTGTTGTGTTGATGAGTCTAAAGAATTCCAAAGAACTGATGCATGATATCGAATTGAATTTGCTTGATTTAAAGTTAAACGTAATAATGGCAAGTATAAATTATGTTTACGTCTTATATTTATATCATGAACTTGATTATTTTCTATAAAGAAATAATTGAATATGGTCGGGAGAAGCTTACGTTTAAAACGAAAAACAAACATTCCTGTTTTCAGTTGTATTAAATCGCGCAATGGTAACGTAATTAGTTGTACAAAGAGGGGACTTGAGTGTTCATGGTAAAGTGCATTACAACACAGTCTAATCGCTCTTTTTTTGTAAGATAAAAAGACTTTTTATATAACAAGAGCTCGCCCTTCCCCAAACAAGATTACAATAATCCAAGTAAGGTAACACAAGGGCGTTGTAGAGAGTTAACAATATATTCACAGGAAGAAAGGGACGAATTTTGTTCATAATACCTACTGACATACTAACTCTACTACAAACATAATCAATATGATTTGTCCATGAAAGCTCAATCAAAACCCCTAAAAAATTTACTTTGTGCATTTTTTCCAAATACATATCATCTAATTTCACTTGAATATCAAAATCAGGGGGACGGCCATTTTTCAAAGAAAATATTATAAATTTACTCTTATCAAGACTAACTAACAACTTATTCGCTTTAAACCAGTTTGAAACCTCGTGTAATTCACGATTAACAATATTACGAAGTGTCATTATATCATTATGAGAAACAAAAATATTTGTATCGTCGGCATACAATATAAAATGCAAACATTGTGAGGTATTAGCAATATCATTTATATAAAGAAGAAACAGTAGGGGGCCGAGTATACTCCCTTGCGGGACACCACAATTGACATATAAAGATTCGGAATATACATTATTAAGATAAGTACGTTGTTTTCTTCTGGAAAGATAATTTTTAAACCATTCATATGCTGCTCCTCTACTTCCATAAAAATGCAATTTGCATAAAAGAATGCGATTATCCAAATAATCAAATGCTTTACTTAAATCGAAGTAAATGCCTATAGTATTTTCTTTTTGTCCAAAGCAGATATTATTTGTTCAACGGCGTATGAAAGAGCCATTTCTGTGAAATATTGTGGTCTAAACCCAAATTGGTTTTGTGTAAGTATATTATTTGCATTTATTTTATGTTGCATTAATCTATTATAATTTTTTTTTCAAGGATCTTTGATATAGGCGACAAAAGAGGTATAGGGTGATAATTTTCAACTTGATTTGGGTTATTTTTCTTATATACAGGGATAACCTTTGCTGATTTAAAAGAGTCGGGAACAATTCCAGTACTGAAATATGAAATATATAAGTTAATGGACGCGATATACATAATATCACATCCTTAAGGAAACATGAATTTAAACCATCAAGACCAGAAGAAAACGAACTTTTCAAATTCTTTACAATACTTATAACTTCACATTCATTTGTGGGTACAAAAATAAAGAACGTTCCGTTTGATTGCCAAAAAATCAGTAAAATGAGCAGGAGTTTCCTGAATATTTGTTCCTATTGTAGTACCAATATTACAAAAATAATTATTAAATATGTCAGCCATACCTTTCTCTGATGCAATTTTACGGCCATTAGATATAAAAAATGAAGGTAATGTGCGTTTCTTAGATTTTCCCAAAATCTCATTTATAAATTGCCATGATTTTTTCAAATTCTTCTGATTCATTTTTAACTTTTCAGCAAAATATTTTTTTTTAGATAAGCATATAGCTGAATTTTAAACTGAATTCTAAACTGCTTATAAGTAATTGCATTTTTTGTAGATTGATTATACAAATACTTTTTGAATAGCCTCTGCTTTTTATTTATCGAATAAAGAATACCTTTTGTGATCCATGGTTTATTAGGAGTAATCTTCCTCTTCTTACGAGATGGGACCTGACTCTTCCGATTGGCTTTACAAACGTTACGCAATTTATCATAAAAGGTTTTGTACGCAGGGTCGACATGATTACTTCTTAAAGGTATGGTGACAAGAAAATTAGCTGAAAATGGTATTTTAGCCCTTTAGAAGGCCACTTTCATGTAGATTTCGAATAAAACAACCGTTTTGCACGTGGAAAGTTATTTATAAATGATATGAGGACCTGAAAATTTACTTAGATAATGCCCTCCAAACAAATTGAGTCCGGGCGATGAAAAATTACGTCATTGTTGTGACGTCACCTGCAGGCAATCGCAGGATCCCCGATACTCGAATTGTCATAGACGTATACGCTGAGTGCATCTAATCACGTTGACAGAGATATATTATTTCGATTTATTTTTCAATATCTACATACATTTGTTTGAGTTTATAATTATGGAGGATCCACACTCAGATTCAACTGATTCTGATCTGGATCAGAGTAAGAATCAAGTTTTGAATTGACAGATCCTGAAGATAAAATTCCAAATGTGCGACGGCAGCCAAAATGGAGCGGCAGTGATAAAGGTGCAACCGTACAGATTTGAGCTTGTGGCTGAGCAAATTCATGACAATTTCCCCAGATTTGCAGACACTATTTTCATAATTCTTATTTCATTATTTGTCTCCTTAAATACAACAAATATAATTGCCAAATAAACGCGCATACTTGCTCTTAAATCGCTTCGAGGAAGTCTCCGATATGATTATAGCAACCGCATCATAATGAACCCTAGTAGCCCACGTCTCAAAACACGGTGCACAAAAGTGCGGTGTTTCGCACTCAAATTCATCTTTTTATGCGGCAATAAAATGACATACATCGATGATTTGATGGATCTATTTAATAATACATGTATTTACGGAAATATATTTACAAAACATTCAGAATTACCTCAGTTTTGAGCAAAATATTACTTTTCCCGAAGTAAACATATCCAAAACTCAAGTCGTTGGCGAGCGTGACGGAGGTTTTCAATAAGCGGTTGAACATAGCGAATCAATTTCTGGGCATCGATATCATAGTAACGTAGTCTACGCCGTTTGCAAATTAACAACAAAAGTACAAAAGAGCGCTAAGTTCAGTTCACCTGGTCCGAGCGAGATATGCCCGGCGTACACTACACGATCCGACCCGATCCGACGAACGATTCAGTATCTGAACAATACTATATGCATGTAATACGCGCGCATGGCTTTAGTTCAGATACCCAGTTGTTCGTCGTGTCGGACTCGGATCGTGCAGTGTGCAGTGGGCTTAAAACATAATACCGAGATTATCAGGGGATTATCAGCGCATTTTTTGTGCCGTTTTTGCATGTCATCGTTCTTGTATTTGTTTCAAAAGCCATGCAAACATGTAAGTAAATTAATAAATAGTCTAGAATAGGTGCGATCGTAATAATCTTGCATTTTCGTTACTTCTCAGAACATTTAATAGGTAGTTGGCGCGGCACGGCTAGCCTGCGAGAGCGTAACCTGTCTTGCCGCGCGGGCCCCCCGAAACTCCGGCAGACCTGCACAAACTCGCTAGGTATTTCCCAGTCGGCCCTCGTTAATTTAACTCTTGAGTTCTAAATCCGCCTCATACGTGGAACCTTATAGGGGGCTCTTAGGTCAATATATGAGACCAAGTGTGCACTTCTGGACAAAAGCATGAATTTTGGGACACAGATAGTTTTAGATCTTCCTTTTCAAGAAATTTGATGGAAGCAATTTTGCACGGCCCATTCTTGGCCGCCATGTGGAATTTCAAAATGGCCGCCATCTGGCTCCTGTTTTCATCAATATCTCAGCAACTAAAACAGCTAGAGAGTTATTTTCTGTGGCTATACCCACATGATGGGGGCCAACAAATCACCTGAATCGAATATCAATACTTCAAATGGGAGTTATCTTGAATTTCAAGATGACCGCCATGGGAAGCCTATATCTAACTCCATCTCAGAAACTAAAGAAATAACGGAGTTAATTTTAACTGATATGCCTATCTGGTTGTGGGCAATTTGTAACAATCTACCAATATATGGTTGGATGCAATTATGCACTTTCCATTATATCTCCTTTATCTCAGAAACTAAAACAGCTAAAGCATTAATTTTAGCGGCTATACCCACTTATTTGGGTCCAACAAATCACCTGAATCCACATCAAATGCGTCAAATGGCAGCCATCTTGAATTTGAAGATGGCAGCACTGAGCACTGATCTAGACAAGCATTCCAACCAGCAGGCCCGTCGCCGACACCACAACTGAAGAAGACCAACCAATAGCTACACCACCGACACAAACAGTTGTTCTACCATACATCGGACCAGCCTCACACAAGATTCAACGCATCCTTCAGACAGCAGACATCAAAGTTCGTCATAGCTCATCCAACAAGCTCCATTCGGCACTCCACACTCACAAGGACAGACATCCACTTCACAAGAAAGCAGGAGTCTACTGAATACCATGCGAATGCAGTCAAGTCTACATTGGGGGAAACGGGCAGAAATCGGGAAACACGACTAAAGGAACACAAGACCAGCTACAGACTCAGCGATTGGGACAAGTCATCCATCGTCAAGCACGCACAACAGCACGAACACGTCATTCAATGGGACGACAGCAAGCTCATCACCACCATCAAACATTGGAACACACGCCGCATCCGAGAAGCCATCGAAATTCACCGCCACAACACAGTACCAGATACAGGATTATACATCAGCGACATCTGGAAACCACTCATCAACAAGGACACAAATAGACCGCCGACACAGCCTACACAGCCGGCCACACATCACCCACCGCCACCCACAGAGGAAACCGAGCAGCCTAGCGCCACTCAAATCCGCAACAAGCACACCGACATGCAACAGCCAGCCAGCCAGCCAACCGTACACCACCCGCCGCTACCCGCAGAGCAGCCTTGCGTCACTCACGTCCGCGACCAGCGAGCCGAGAGATTACAGCGCTGCCAGCGTCAACAGCCAGCCAGCCAGCCAGTCGAACACCAACCGCCGCCACCCGCAGAGCAGCCTTGCGTCACTCACGTCCGCGACCAGCGAGCCGAGAGATTACAGCGCCGCCAGCGTCAACAGCCAGCCAGCCAGCCAGCCGAGCATCAACCGCCGCCACCCGCAGAGCAGCCTTGCGTCACCCACGTCCGCACCTAGCGAGCCGAGAGACTACATCGCCGCCAGCGTCGGCAGCACACAACACGTCGCCGATAGCGCTCCTAATCGATAGTACGTCACCCGCGTCCGCAACCCCTAGCCTTAAAGCCGCGCACGCCACGCCACATGCCAAGCTACACATCAGTGGCGGGAGTCCCAATGTGAGAGCAGGCACCAGACATACATATAGTAGGAGTGAGTTTTGTTTATTTTGTATTGTATTATGATTATCTCAGAAGACAAAGGTATACCATGTTTTATGTATTAACATGCACAAAATAAGCCCACTAAATGTTTGCACTAATTTGTTTAAGAATTACTTTATTAAGAAGAAGGAAACAAAAAATGCATATTGCGATAATTCATTAGTAGCTTTAAAATAGTGTTTATTTATGAATATATTTGTTTTGTTTGATTTCGCTTTATTATTATACTATTATAATTAATGTACGTGTTGTAAGAGGATTGTTTTGACCATAAGAGGCCCACTTCCACATATGTGGCGGGAGTCCCGATGTGAGAGGTGGGCTTTGTTATTGAAATAAGGAAAATTTTTATTTTTGTATATAAAAGTAATATTCATAATAAGGTAGGAGAAAAGAAAAAAAAATGAAATATCGCAATATTTTTAGCGGTGCCATAGAAATAATTTGTTGATGATATATAAAATTGTATAATAGTTTTAAAATATGTGAAGATGAAATCAATAGAAAAGCAATTGGCAACAATAGTCAGATTTGACTGATTGCCACCAAACTAAACAACAACAACAACAGATTCCCACTCCTGACGACGGATAGTCAACCTATTCGAAACGTCGAGTCCCTCCTACCATCCACCCTCTCCTCGCAATACCAACAGTCCTTTCTAGGACTACCAACTGTCCTTTTTAGGACTCTCCTAGAAAGAATACCAACAGTCCTTTTCAGGACTATCCCAACAGTCCTTTCTAGGACTAACAACAGTCCTTTCTAGGACTACCAATTTTCCTTTTTAGGACTCTCCTAGAAAGAATACCAACAGTCCTTTATAGGACTACGAACAGTCCTTTCTAGGACTATTAACAGTCCTTTCTAGGACTACCAACAGTTCTTTTTAGAACTCTCCTAGAAAGAATACCAACAGTTCTTTTCAGAACTACACCAACAGTCCTTTCTAGGACTACCATAGTTCTTTGCCTGACTTACCAATCCACCCATCTCACATGGTGTACCCGTAAACCACACGTATTATTGTAATATTGATGTCACTTAATTACCTGGATTGTTTTTAAAACGTCAGGTGGTAGCCGGGCGAGTTTTACTTCTGTGTACAAAGTGAGTGCAGTGAGTTATTGAATATCACTTTGCATTTTCGCTCATTACTTGGCCATGCAATGTCCATTTGACTTGGAATTTTCACACAATACCCTGTGGACATATGAGATAACAATGATATACATTGCATCAACCATTCATCACTTTTTGCACATGTCATCAAAGTTACTAGATCCCTTTAAGGCATCCTTGATGTGGGGTAGAACGATATGTCCTTTTAAGTGTGGGTTTATCTAGTCGGCTTTGTAGTTGGGTTCACTATGTCAATATTTTAATGTTCGTTGGATTTTTTTGGAGAGTCTGAAAACTATACATTTTTGGAAACGTTATAGTATAAGCAATCAGAAAACCAATGTTTCCATTTGCCCCGAGTCCTTTATGGCCGCCATCTTGGATTTTCAAAATGGCCGCCGTAAAAGGGGTTTTCGTCAATATCCCAGCTACTAGATAACCGAGAGATTGGATTTTGACAGCTAATCCACCATTTTCAGGGCCACAGAATCCAATGGTAATCAGAAAAATAATTTTCCAGTTTGCCCTGATACCTAAATGGCCGCCATCTTGGATTTTTTCAAAATGGCCGCCGTTTAAAGGGTTTTCGTCAATATCCTGGCTACTAAATAACATAGAAATTTGATTTTGACAGCTAAACCAACATTTTCATGGCCACAGAATCCAATGGTAATCAGAAAAATAAAGTTTCAGTTTGCCCTGATACCTAAATGGCCGCCATCTTGGATTTTTTCAAAATGGCCGCCGTTAAAAGGGTTTTCGTCAATATCCCGGCTACTAAATAACATAGAAATTTGATTTTGACAGCTAAACCAACATTTTCAGGGCCAAGGATTCCAATGGTTATAACAAAAATAATGTTTTTATTTGCCCTGATACCTTTCTGGCGGCCATCTTGGATTTTTTCAAAATGGCCGCCCTAAAAAGTTTTTTTTGTCAATATCCCAGCTACTAAATAAGCTAGAAATTTGATTTTTAAAGCTAAACCACTATTTTCAGGGCCACGGAATCTAATGGTAATCAGGGAAATAATGTTTCTATTTGCCCTGATACCTATATGGCCACCATCTTGGATTTTTCAAAATGGCTGCCGTAAAAGGGTTTTCGTCAATATCCCAGTTACTAAATAACCTTGAAATTTAATTTTTGCAGCTAAATCACTTTTCGGGGCCAAGGAATCGAATGGTATAGAAAATAATTAAGCTTGATTTAACCACAAACTTATTTGACTGAAATTTTCCGTTTTTACTGAATTCTTTACAAGTGATCAACCAAGGAGTCTTTATGTACAGGTATCATCACCATTCTGACACTCACTGCCACACTGGCAAAGATTCGTGCAGGATAAGTTTGTTGTTCTGCAAGAACATCTGGCAGAAGAACAGTCTGTTTTGCATTGACAGTTAACCAGCTGAAACTTTCTGTTTTACTGAATGTTTTACAAGTGATCATACAAGCATGAACGTTCCACTAAACATGCTCATCATGGCAGAAATAGGTTTAATCTTTTAAAGGGGAATTCCACCCCAGAAATGTGATGTTTGCTATAAAATGAAGTGAATATGAAGAATCATGATCGAAAATCTGAGCCAAAACGGTAGGGCAATAAAAAAGTTATGACAGGATGAACTTTGCTCTGATTTTGCTATCGATCGTGACGTCACTTGCGAGCTGCAGCCATTTTGACTTCTACATGGAACTTTTACCAAAAATTTAATTTCTTAATAACAAAGCAAGTTTATGAGCTTACAAATTCTAGAGAGGTTGGCCCATCGATATTATTCTATGAATTCGTGAAAACAACCAAAGATAATTAATTTCTAGCAACGAAAATGAGAAATAAGTGTATTTTCATGTACTAAAGCCAGGGCGAGATGCTCGTCAATGATGTTACATAATTATGGCGGCAATTTTGAAACGACGGATCGCTCATTACCACATGATGTTCAAATAGGTATAACTCTCACGTTTCTTGTCCGATTTTGATCAAACTTTCACCTTACACCACAAAACGACCGTTATGTCGCTGTGGTAGTTTCTCTTTTATTAGCTAAAATAGTAACATTTTGTTCAAAATTTGAGATTTAGGATTTTAGTATTTCCTGAATAAGCATATCTTAATCTAGCTTCTGTAACATTTTGAGCGTCGGAAATCATGTTTAAATATTTTTTTTTCATCCAATAAATGTGATCTTATTACAGCACTTTAATGGAAACTGATCTTTTAAATGGCCCGTTTCTCCCTTATTTTAAAAATGCTTCAGCCATAATCCAAATCTTTAGTGTTCATTTTGAGAGGGTTTGCTTAGTCCAAATATGACGAATGATATACCATTTTAAAGGTAATGACTTCTATATTAATGTTTTGTGAAAATCAGCAAAATCAGTTTTCCCGACTTATTGGTCGTTTTGTGGTGTAAGGTCACCAATTATGCCTCTTATTATGCTTATTCAAATAACGAATGGTTTTATCAGGCCCGGAATACCCCTTTAAGCTCCAAGGAGTCTTTACATATCATCGCCATCATCAGTTTCATACTTGTTCTCTGTGTCCTCATCATTTTGACAAGATGCTAATGGATCTTCTCAGTGCACATGATTGCTGTGTTCCGTATGGCCGTACCCTGCTAATTGAAACAACTCTGGCCAATGCTGTTGTACAAAGTAACTGAGAGTTCCAAGGTCTGTATGTACCACTTTTCTTGAAGAAGGGTGCCTTTGTGTTCTTCGCAGTAGATAACACAAACTTTTCACAGGATACTGCTGATGGGAAAGGAACCAACCATGGAACGATTACTGCTTTATACCAGAAGGCAGAGGTTTGTGGAGAACCAGTTGCACCACCCTTGAAGATAGGCGATGCCCAGAGTCTGTCTGTAACTCCATACCATGTAGATATGCTGCACTGTGAAAAGCCAAAACCACAACTTTCAAACAGAATGGACCACTTTGTCACCAGCAAGGGAATCTCGGGATCCTACCAGCTGTCACAACTAGGATGAATTGTTGCTACTGCTTTATCCAGAATGGAAGCAGTAGAAGCATCGAGCAATATTCCAGGCTGGGCAGGATACAACTCACTGTTGTCTGAAAGCAAGCCATTGACCCAGGTCGGAGCCCTTCCACGGCCCAGAGGTGGCACACGAGTGGTCAACCCTTCTGACTGTGATCATGCAAGTAATTCAACTAAGAAAGCTGGCTGTTTGTGAAGATCACCCCCACTGTGATTTAATTTGACATGGCTCTTTATGACATGGTCCAACTACTAGATGCCAGACCTGACCTGAAACGCAGTTGTTCCACGACTGGGAGAGCTACATGTTACCATGGCTGCCCTCCGCGCTCTTGGTGTCTCCATGGGGAACTCTGGTATTGATGATGCCTGGATAGAAGCTGATGTCATATGTTTCATATGATTCATATGTAGCTCTCTATGAAATTGGCACTAGAGGAGTTCTTCACGGATAACTCACAACTGAAAGAGGTATGTCAAATGCAACAGAGGGAGTTGAAGCTGCCAGTTATGAGGGGAGCAGGCACACACAAGCTTAGTCTGTGAAACAAGCAAACACCACTCTACTTGAGGCCTTGACCACTGCTAATGTCATCACAATTTTCCAAGAATGGGAAAAACAGAGATCCAAGAATGCAATGTTTAAGGCAATGACGCCTTTGACCGAATCAAATACAAACGACTCTGGCCCAGATACATCATAGACATGCATGATCTGAGGACCAATCACCCTGAAACCTGGGAAGAGCTGCAAGCAGGCAATATTGCAGTCACGAAGAATGATATTCCCTTTGTATCCATCGGGGCGGACCATGCATGCGAGCATCTCAACAAGCTGATGCAAATTCATTCTGGACTCATCGGCATCTCAAACACTGCCAATGCTAGGCAGAGGTTCTTCATGGTCGCACCAGAACTCTCCCGTGTTGCAAAAGAGTTCAAGAGTCAGTTTTATTTGGAACCTGATAAAACCAGGGAGCATCATGACCCTGGGCCAAGTTCTGTCAAGAAGGAGCATGATGTTATCGACAAGATCAAGGCAGCCATACTGAAATAATTATGATAACCCATTTTCTGCTGAAGGTGCAAACTGCACAATGTAATCACTCTTGCCTTCATTCCTGATGAGTATGTACCAACAATCTTGAATGCAGATGCGACTGGACAAAAGCTGTATGACAACTACGTGTCAGAGCGAATCAATGGAGATGTCAGCCTATGGGCACCAGTAAAGAAGGAGAATAACAAGATGTTTATGTCTGCAATCAAGAAAGCCACTGTAAAACTTCGAGACAAGACTGTGGATCTAAAGGAGACCAAGGACTTGTATGGGAGACTCATGGTCCTGGCCAGGTCCAGCAGAGACATCAACCACAAAGAGGCCATTGGGAACCACAAATTCACTCTGACACCAAGAGCCCTTTTTGCTCCTGATGGTACAATCCTGCCATGCCTGGACAAATCGAAGCTGATCCACCTCCTCAGCAAGTTGGAAACCACATAAACTACACAGCAGCTAGAAGACTGGATGGACACCACACCATATGCTCCAAGTCGCAAGATAGCCCTGGTAGATGGAATGGTTCTTCTGCAGCAGATGGCCAAGAAACCAGCAACCATGGGGACAGTCAAAGATATCAGTGAATGCTTTAACGACTGATGTCCCTCACAAAAGATTATGATAAAATCATCCTTGTGTTTGACACGTACAGAGATGATTCTCTGAAGAGTGATACCAGGGATAAAATAAGGAAAGGAAAGGCACCAGTCCAGTATCAGGTCAGAGATGAACAAACATAAACCACATCCTTGAGTAGGTTCCTTTCACATGACAAGACTAAGGCTGACCTCACAAACTATCTTGCTGCAAAGACTGTAGAGTACAACAATACATCACACAAAATGGTCATCAACTCTTCTTCATGGCATACCAGTAATAACAACGAAGACTTGCTTTTCCAAGACAACAATCATGAAGAAGCAGACACACTGCTGATCTACCAGGGTGTCATGGCATCACAGCGCAACCCAGTGGATGCACAGATGGTTTTCTTCTCCCCAGACATAGATGTCCTAGTGTAAGTCATATCAAACTATGACCTCATGCTCAAGAACACTTCCATTTCCATGGCATTATGGCGATAGAGCCAATCTGGAGAGCCATAGGGGCAGAAAGAGCAAAGGCTTTGCCATCCTTCCATGCATTCACTGGCGCTGACAACACTGCAATGTTCTCTCGTATAGGCAAAGCAACCTGGCTGCAAGCATATATAGATGTAATCAGTTCTCTGCATGTGCTTTCAACAGAGGCAGAAGTGACCGAAACTGTGCTGGCTACTCTCGCTATCTTCGTCTGTGCAGCCTACTCCCCCAAAGGCATCTACATCAAGACCATAACCGAACTGCGATGGCATCTCTTCTGCAAGCACATGGCAGAATGTGATAAGCTACTTCCTACCCTTGGAGCTCTGAGACAACATATCCTGAGAGTCCATATCCACGCCAGAGTGTGGGGACAGGCCAGCATTGCTATGCAGTATCCTCAGCTGGATCTCCTGCGGAATGGCTACCACAAGGAGTCCGATGGCCAGTTGAAACCAACCATGACAGATGCCCTTCCAGCTCCAAAGGCCATCATTGAGATGGTAAGCTGTCAATGCAAAAAGGACTGTTCTTCTGCCAGATGTTCGTGCAGAACAAAGAACTTATCCTGCACCGATCTTTGCCAGTGCAGCACTGAGTGTCAAAATGATGAGGACACACAGAACAAGTACGAATCTGATGATGACGATGATGGCGATGATTTGTAATGACTCATTGACTGGCTAAAAGATTAAAGCTATTTCTGCCATGATGAGCATGTTTGTTCTTAATGGACACTTGTAAAACATTTCATGAAACGGAAAGTTTCAGCCAAATAAGTTGACACCATTGGGTTCCAAAAGCCATCATTGAGATGGTTAACTGTCAATGCAAAACAGACATCTTCTGCCAGATGTTCTTGCAGAACAACAAACTTATCCTGTACCGATCTTTGCCAGTGCGGCAGTGAGTGTCAGAATGGTTGATCACTTGTAAAGAATTCAGTAAAACGGAAAATTTCAGTCAAAAAAGTTTGTGGTTGAATCAAGCTTATTTATTTTCTATACCATTCGATTCCTTGGCCCCGAAAAGTGATTTAGCTGCAAAAAATTAAATTTCAAGGTTATTTAGTAACTAGAATATTGACGAAAAACCCTTTTACGGCGGCCATTTTGAAAAATCCAAGATGGCGGCCATATAGGTATCAGGGCAAATGGAAATATTATTTTCCTGATTTAGATTACAATTAGATTCCCTGGCCCTGAAAATGGTGGTTTAGCTTTAAAAATCAAATTTCTAGGTTATTTAGTAGATGGCATATTGACAAAAAAAAACATTTTAGGGCGGCCATTTTGAAAACAAATCCAAGATGGCGGCCATTTAGGTATCAGGGCAAACTGGAACCTTATTTTTCTGATTACCATTGGATTCTGTAGCCCTGAAAATGTTGGTTTAGCTGTCAAAATCAAATTTCTATGTTATTTAGTAGTCGGGATATTGACGAAAACCCTTTTAACGGCGGCCATTTTGAAACAATTCAAGATGGCGGACATTTAGGTATCAGGGCAAACTGGAACATTATTTTTCTGATTACCATTGGATTCTGTGGCCCTGAAAATGTTGGTTTAGCTGTCAAAATCAAATTTCTATTTTATTTAGTAGCCGGGATATTGACGAAAACCGTTTTAACGGCGGCCATTTTGAAAAAATCCAAGATGGCGGCCATTTAGGTATCAGGGCAAACTGGAAATTTTTTTTCTGATTACCATTGGATTCTGTGGCCCCGAAAATGGTGGATTAGCTGGCAAAATCAAATTTCTCGGATATCTAGTAGCTGGGATATTGACGAAAACCCCTTTTACGGCGGCCATTTTGAAAATCCAAGATGGCGGCCATAAAGGACTCGGGGCAAATGGAAACATTGGTTTTCTGATTGCTTATACTATAACGTTTCCAAAAATGTATAGTTTTCAGACTCTCCAAAAAAATCCGACGAAATTACATAATGAACCTCACTATTGGCCCATTTTAAAAGCCCAATTGGAATAGTTAAGGGACTGATATGGATCAGAATAAACAATGTAATGGATCACTCCTAAAGTTCACACGGGTTACTGAAGGTGAAAATATTATATAAACCAACTGTGTGAATTTCTCTCCGATAAATCTTCCAAGCTACCATGATTAAGTGCCCACATGTTTCACATAATTCAGACATGCTGGTCCTATAAAAACTCTAGATAAGTTTGTCCTCAAGTGTATGTTTGTCTATGGGAACTAAAGTAGGTAATGTTCGTAAAGTCGCGTCATAATGATCGAAGCTCGCGTCTTCCACGTGTCCACTCTCGGTAGCTTCTATACGCCTAATCGAGAGTTGGCTACATGGTGACACGTCTGTTACACAAGAAGAGATATAACAGACAGGTCTGGACCAGTTTTTCTGTGAGCCAGGTTTCTAACCCCTGAAAGAACATGTACACATACAGGGTCCAAATACATTGGCTACAGGGGATATTTTACCAACAAAAGCAATAATATGCCCTCTCTGCACTCCCATCCTATGAAATTTGTAAATGAAACAATTGCAAAAATACACATTGACAATTCACCGAAACCACAAATTGTGTGGTATTGTTACATAGATGACACTCATCCCAAACTCAAAAAACAATTTGTGCAGGAGTACACTTTTAGTTCCCTAACGAAGGGACTGATAAGTCATTAGAGTCCCCTGACACTAGTATATAGTCATAATAGTGATCGAACTTGATTGTAGCCTGAACGTTAAGATTTATCGGAAAGCAACTCACACTGGCTAATGTCTCATTTCACCTTTAATTACCTATTTGACAAACATTATGAGTGACTGTTACCATGGTTACTTTATTCCATTATTTTAGTCACCAATCCCTTGGCAGTCAAGATGATAACATATAAGATATAACTAGTCTATATTATGTGTGTTGCAACTATATTAAAAAGATGCAGAAGGATCACCACACTAAGAGGAACACGCAATGTTCAACATGACACTCACTCATCCAACCTGATATTAGGAGTCTCAGATGCAATCAACAAAATTTCAATTTAATCCGGCATTAGGGTGTATCTAAAGCCAACAAGAACAAAAACCAAATCTTAGTATCGCCTAAAGGCAATATCAAAAATAATTGTGAGGTATAGTACATGCATTACATTGTAATTCCATGCCACAGGGGTGGACTTCTAGCCATTTTGCTGCAATGAATCAAACAACAGTCCTATGCAATGAATCATAAGTCTCCCAAGACCAGCTATTTGGAACACCGACGCCCCATTCGTTCCTCTGAAGTGTCTCAAAACAGGCCACATTGAGTCTCCCGACCGTCAGATCGGACTGGCAAAAGGTCTACATGATTTCAGAAATGTGGCACAATGGGTGAAGGAAGATATCTGCATTTCAACCCACAATGAACAGAGACAGTGCGCGAAACAAACTACCTGATGACGTCTATTATCTTTCTGTAAGAAAGGTCAATAATAAGGTCATGCACAGCTGATGAAGGCTGTAGATGAGAACCGAATACAGTCAAACCTGCTAATGCGACCACCTGTCTATAGCGACCACCTGCTCATAATGACCGCTCTCTGGTCCTCCCCTGAAAAATCATGTGTTAAACGACCTGCGTAATGCGACCACCTGCCTAACGCGACCAGCGACCACCATATTTGGGTCCCGACGCACGTATTAAACCTGTGTATAGCGACCGAAAAATGGCGCTAATGAGCGATTAAGGCATCGACTCGGCCGCCTCTGGTCGTTCAAGGCTCCATGTGTGGTCATGCCAATACTTTTGAAATCACAATGACCTTCAGACAAACGTTTAATTACCGACACCAATTTTTCAGACTCATAAACAAAGATTATTGCCCTTCAGTACCTGATGCTGATACAGAAATGCGTCGAACAAAGGCACTTTACTCAACATCACAACTTAATTTCATCTAACACATATTTGAATTGCCGACGCGGGGTGTTGCCCCCGTGTTTCTTACTCTTTTCATTGATTATCAGTGAGCTTGTTACGACCAAACATTACATCTTGACCTCATAATTCTATATAGAAAACTCCACACGCGCATATTAAATTGCAGCTGATTCTCTCAAATCTCATGATGAGTAAATAAATTAAATAAATTGTTATTTTATATTTACAGAAATACACATATTTAATATGTAATAATGCCAATATATCATTTCAACTTTTGCTGTGGTTAAGGTTATGCATACAACAAAAAACTAAATACATGTGTACTAAATTAAATATGGACATGTGGGTGATCTTTACTACGTCATTTGGAATTTTGTGTTCCTTTCTAGTTATAACTATTAGTTTGTAATGTAATGATGTAGGTTTTGGTTTCTAAAATTCAGTTTCACCAAAACTGTACTCTCCTTACCAGAACTCAACTATCCCTTTAATGATTTTTTTGAAAGAAAGCATGTGGCATGTCAATAAAGGCACATATTCAAAGGTATAAACCTGTATCAAAGCCGGGATTTCCCCCCTCCTTTAAGACCTTGTTCCAGTTCTCAGAATGCAAATCCTGTAGAACCGATAGTAGATTAACACCACAAAAAGGAGATTGATTGGGTTGGGTACAATCGGGCGTACAGTTGGTGCGCCATTCGTGGTTAGTGAACTGAAAAATGGGCAAGTGGTCACTTAAATTCGTATATAAAATTCCAGCTTCAATGGGTTTTTCAAACACATTAGAAATTATATTGTCAATGCAAGTTAACGAATGAGAAGAAATTCGGGTAGGCTTTGTAATTAAATGTCAGAAACTGTTTGAATACATCATACTCAAGAAAATCTCCTGTTTGTGCATGGGATGAGTGTTTTAAGATATCAAAATTAAAGTCCCCTGTTATATAACATTGTTTATTTTCATCAACAATTTTGGAGATGCATTGATTCAAAGATTGAAAAATATTGAAAATATCAGCATTTATATTTGGAGGCTTGTATACCACACCTACCAAAACATTTTTGCCATTAGTAGCTTTCTATTTCAATAAACAAAGAGTCGACATTATTATCATCGGCACATATATCAGTTCTTTCTTTAAAACAAATTTGATCATTTATATAAAGACAAACACCACCGCCTGTTCTAACAGCTCTAGATTTATGCAACATAGAGTATCCTCGCATATTTAATATTGGTGGTATGTCTTGCATGAACCAAGTTTCTGAAAAGGCATACATGGAAAATTGATGGTTTAGAGGGGAATTCCACCCCAGAAATGTGATGTTTGCTATAAAATGAAGTGAATATGAAGAATCATGATCGAAAATCTGAGCCAAAACGGTAGAGCAATAAAAAAGTTATGACAGGATGAACTTTACTCCGATTTTTAGTATCGTTCGCAATTGCTATCGATCGTGACGTCACATGCGAGCTGCAGCCATTTTGACTTCTACATGGAAATTTTATAAAATGTTAATTTTCTTAACAACAAATCAAATTTATGAGCTTAGAAATTACAAAGAGGTTGGCCCATCGATATTCTTCTATGAATTCGTGAAAACAAGCAGAGAAAAATTAATTGTTAGCAACGAAAATGAGAAATAAGTGTATTTTCATGTACTAAAACCATGGCGAGTTGCTCGTCAATGATGTAGCATATGGCGGCAATTTTGAAACGATCGCTCATTACTACATGATGTTCAAATAGGTATAACTCCCGTGTTTCTTGTCTGATTTTGATCATATTTTCACCAATTATGCCTCTTATTCTGCTTATTCAAATAACGAATGGTTTTATCAGGCCCGGAATACCCCTTTAATGTATGAATATAATCCTGCATAGCAAAGAATTTTGATGACAAACTTCGAGCATTCAAATGAAATATTGATAGGGCATTTTTAGTAATGACAGGATTTACATCTTTATTAAATGTGTCACTAACATAATATTGACATGAACTCTGGTACATATCTAGTAATGAAGTATCATCATTCAACATAAATGGATCGAATATATAATCTTCCAAAGGTGGAGCATTAGTGAGACGATTACAGTTAAATGCAGCATATGAATTCTTCATCATCTATAATCTGATTGAAAGGAAGGGTGATTAGAGTACACATTGGGCAATATAGACACCGATTAACATTGATATTTTCCAGATTTGGGTCACATGATACATGAAAATTATGTTCACAAGAAGGTGTAACTTTTTCTTGATTCCATCTGAGAGTTTCAAAACAAATACCACACTTCATTTCATTCAAACAACAACACAACATACACAATTTAACTACAAAAAACAAATAAAAATACCGAAAACATGCAAATCGACACAATGTATGTTGAAGTCGATACAAATGCAAGATAAACTAGATTTTGAATTCGTCACTCTTGACGAATTAAGGTTATAGGTACTGAAATTACAATATGATGATATTGACTTTTCAACGCGTAATATGATGATATTATAACATTTACTTGGCATAAATGAGGTATGAATTCGAATCTACAACTCTTAATTGTTCCAAATATTTCAACAAAATTGAGGGTTTATGGACGTTAAACAAAGTTATGGCCGATTAAAAAAAGTTTGTTTTTACCATATTTTGCCAATTTGCGTGTGAGCGTAATTTTGACTTTGACGCGCGCGTACTCCGTAATTATAAGTCTACAATTACTAAAAATTATAGGGCATGTTAAGGAATGTATAAGGATTGCAAAAGATGTACACAAAAGCCGAATGTGTACTCATTTACGTTACGCGCGCAAATACGTGCGGAAGACAAATCACACTTGTATAGAGACACACTATATAGTTCCTGATTATATTAAAACCAGCAGTATAGTCATCGGGGCAATCTCGGTGGTCTAGTGGTATGACGCCTGTCTAGCAATCAGGAGGTTGTGGGTTCGATTCCTACCCGAGTCCGCCTGTGATATTTTTTCACAGCGGCTCAAACACGCACTGAACATTCAGTGTTTATTTATGTTGGGATAAGGTAAATTATTTAATATAATCAAATTCACCCAACCTAAGAATCATTTATTTGATAAATTAACGCAGTACCTACTGCTATTATGTGAATCGAACCAGCCGTATAGTCATCGGGGCAATCTCGGTGGTCTAGTGGTATGACGCCTGTCTAGCAATTAGGAGGTTGTGGGTTCGATTCCTACCCGAGTCCACCTGTGATATTTTTTCACAGCGGCTCAAACACGCACTGAACATTCGGTGTTTATTTATGTTGGGATAAGGTAAATTATTTAATATAATCAAATTCACCCAACCTAAGAATCATTTATTTGATAAATATATAGTTCCTATTCCTATTGTTGGAAAGTTTTGACCTCATTTCTTTTTACCATAAGCTCAGCTACAACATATCAAAATTTGGGAGAAAATCAATGAAGAATAAGCGAGATATGGGCAGAAGTCCGATGTAATCGATTTTAAATTCTATTAAAATCGGTTAAAATTCGTATGTCAACTTTAACCCTCAATATGATGACTTTATAACATTTACTCGGCATAAATAAGGTATGAAATCTACAACTCATATCCGAATATTAAAGAAAAATTGGTTGTTTGTGGACTTTTATAAAAGTTATGGCGGAATGAAAAAAAGATGTTTTTACCATGTTTTGCAATTTTGTGTGCGCGCGCAATTTTGACTTTGACGCGCGGGTACTGTGTTATTATGAGTCAAGAATGGCTCAAATTGATAGGGTGCATTAAGGAATCTATAAGGATTGCAAAACAAGTGAAAAAACGACATTTTTCCTGTTCATTTGCGTTACGCGCGCAAATATGCGCGCGCCGACGCGCACGCGCGGACATTTTTGAAACGCTTAAAATTTTCTAAAACATATAGTAAACTACTCGGGTTGGGGTTTTGAAAATTTTTTTATTTTTGTTTTATTTGATGGACGCGTACACGCGCGTCATCAGGAGTAGGCGCATGCGCATGAGCTTAAATGATGACCATTAACCTGAATAATATTTATGCGAAATTTGAAATGAAATTAATGATGCATGACTGAAATATGATGATAATTTTAATTTTACAAAATGGCGTCCTGATGACGTCACAGTGATGTGATGTCACTGAAAAAGTTGGCAGATCTAAGTTAGATCATAATCTATCAACATGTGAAGATTCATGACAATTGATTCATGTGATCTTGAAATATCATTCGAACAAAATTGGGAATAATAATAATAAAAATCTTGACGAAATCAATAAGGTTATACGTATGTATACGTATAACCTTAACTAGATGTTGAATTCGTCATTTTTGACGAATTAAAGGGGTATTCCGGGCCTGATAAAACCATTCGTTATTTGAATAAGCAGGACAAGAGGAATAATTGGTAAAAGTTTGATCAAAATCGGACAAGAAACACGGGAGTTATACCTATTTCTGGAGTGGAATTCCCCTTTAAGGTTATACGTATTGACATAATGATATGGTGATATTGACTTTCAACGCCTAATATGATGATGTCATTTACATTTACTTGGCATGAATGAGATATGAATTCAAATCTACAACTCATAATTGTTCCGACTATTGAAAGAAAATTAGGGATTTATGGACAAAGTTATGGCCGATAAGAGAAGGGCATGTTTGACCAGATTTTGGTAAATTTTCACACTCGTGCGCGATTTTAACTTTAACCGTCAATTCAATGACTTTATAAAATTTACTTGGCATAAATGAGGTATGGATTCGTATCTACAACTCATAATCTATCCGAATATTAAAAGAAAATTGGGTGTTTGTGGACTTTTTAAAAAGTTATGGCCGAATAAAAAAAGGATGTTTTTACCATATTTTGCCATTTTGCGTGCGCGTGTAATTTTGACTTTGACGCGCGCGTACTCCGTTATTATGATTCAACAATGACTCAAATTGATAGGGTGTGTTGAGGGATCTATAAGGAATGCAAAACATGTAAAAAAACGCCAATTTTTCTATTCATTCGCGTTACGCGTGCAAATACGCACGCAAATATTTTGCCAATTTGCGTGCGCGCGTAATTTTGACTTTGACGCGCGCATACTCCGTTATTATGAGTCAACAATGACTCAAATTGATAGTTGATAGTTGAGGGATGTATAAGGATTGCAAAACATGTGAAAAAAACGATAATTAAGGTAATACGTATAACCTTATTGATTTCGTCAAGATTTTTTTCTTATTAAAGGGACTTAGTAACATTGCCCAAATCCTCAAAATAAAAATTTTAATTCTAGCGGTTCCCTTTACCTTGTTGTATTCGTATTAACAATAAAATCACGGGACAGGTTTCAGTTTTTCAAATTTCCCTTTCGTTACAAAGATATGTATGATTGAAGTATTCAGATAAGAAAAACTCCGGGCGAGTTTTTCTTCCGTGTACAAAGTGAGTGCAGTGAGTAACTGAATATCACTTTGCATTTTCGCTCATTACTTGGCCATACAATGTCCATTTGACTTGAAATGTTCACACAATACCCTGTGGACATATGAGATAACAACAATATACATTGCATCAACCATTCATCACTTTTTGCACATGTCAACAAAGTTACTAGATCCATTTAAGGTTATACGTATATCATACGTATAACCTTATTGATTTCGTCAAGATTTTTTATTATTAAGGTTATACGTATATCATACGTATAACCTTATTGATTTCGTCAAGATTTTTATTATTAAGGTTATACATATATCATATGTATAACCTTATTGATTTTGTCAAGATTTTTCTTATTCTCCCCCTCAATTTTGTTCGTCGCATATCTCAAGATCATGGCCCCGTTGCAGAAAGAGATACAATCGATTGTAAGTGACGATTGATCGTAAGTCAGAAAATGTATGCGTTTCAACCAATCAGATTTGCGCATCTAGAACACGTGACCTGACTTACGATTAATTGCAACTTACAATCGATTGTATCTCTTTCTGCAACGGGGCCCAGATGATTCATTTGTCATAAATCTTCACATGATGATAGATCATCTTCTAACTTAGAACTGCCAACTTTTTCAGTGACGTCACATCACTGTGACGTCATCAGGACGCCATTTTGTAAAATGTTTATAATCATCATATCTCAGTCATGAATTATCAAATTCAATTCAAATTTCGCATAAATATTAATCAAGTCAATGGTCATCTTTTAAGCTCATGCGTATGCGCCTACACATGATGACGCGCGCGTACGCGTCCGTCAAATGAAAAAAAAAATGTCAAAAAATGCTCAAAACCCCAACTCGAGTAATTTACTATATGTTTCAGACAATTTTAAGCGTTTCAAAAAATTCCGCGCGTGCGCGTCAGCGCGCGTATTTGCACGCGTAACACGAATGAATAGAAAAATTGTCGTTTTTTACATGTTTTGCATTCCTTATAGATCCCTCAACACACCCTATCAATTTGAGTCATTCTTGACTCAAAATTACGCGCGCACGCAAAATGGCAAAATATGGTAAAAACATCCTTTTTTTATTCGGCCATAACTTTTTTTAAGTATACAAACACCGATTTTTCCTTTCATATTCGGATATATTATGAGTTGTAGATACGAATTCATACCTCATTTATGCCAAGTAAATGTTATAAAGTCATCATATTTAGGGTTAAAGTTGAAAATGCGAATTTTAATCAATTTCAATCAATTTTGATATCGATCACAGCGGACTTTTGACCATATCTCGCTTATTCTCCATCAATTTTATCCCAAATTTTGATATATCGTAGCTGATGTCATGCTCAATTCGCAATCTCTTCATAACATTTCGTTTTGTTCACTGGATCCTGATGAATATTGTGATTGCAAATACGAGTCCAAATCTGATACAAATTGAGGGTTTGCCAAAACGTATGTTATCGACCTATAACTGCTGGAGGAATTATGCTACCGATGTGAGACCTCGCATGTAGTTAGGGACTCACAAGCCCATCATTTCATAAGTTAACACCAAATCGCGAAAATGCATATTTCATTGTCATATTTACCGTCAAAGGTCAAATATATCAAGCATGAATACTCAATAACCACGTACGCCGCGGACATGAAATTCAGCACACATGTATTTTATAAATATAATGAAAGGAAAAATGTTCATGAGATAAGATCGGATTATGAAAATGGCGTTAAGGATATGTAAATTAGGTTCAAAGGTCAAATAATTCACTGTTACAATAACAAATTCAGTGTGCAATCACTGATGTATCTTTCCTGATTTCCCATTTTCGTTAAGAGATCTAATGTTGGTCTCGCGGTATAATTTGTGACACAAGATCAAAGGGTCGTGGGTTCGAATCCAAGGCAATATTTGTTTACTTTCTTTTTTTTCTTTTTTTCTTTTTTTACGGGGGGGGGGGGGATCTATTATTATTGATATGATGATTGAGTAGTTATTTTTGGAATCATCCTTTTATCATAATAAATCGATACGTATAACCTTAATTCGTCAAAAGTGACGAATTCAACATCTAGTTAAGGTTATACGTATATCCCAGCTAGCCACCTGACGTTGGGCCGATGTCGGAATTTGGTTGCCGGATGTCGGCATATCGCCGTTGGCTCGAGGTTAAAATGTCCGCCAGCCCAACATCGTCACGACGTCATTTTTGTGATATATTGGCATAACGTCATTTTCCGACAATGGCCCAACATCATCTCATGACATGATGTTGGGCCATTGTCGGAATATGACCTTATGCCAATATATCACAAAAATGACGTCGTGACGATGTTGGGCTGGCGGACATTTTAACCTCGAGCCAACGGCGATATGCCGACATCCGGCAACCAAATTCCGACATCGGCCCAACGTCAGGTGGCTAGCTGGGATCATACGTATAACCTTATTGATTTCGTCAAGATTTTTATTTATTATTTATTATTTATTAAAGGGGTAGTTTAGTTTTGGTAAGGCTGAACTTTAGTAGCCAAAACCTGCACAGTAACATTATAAACTAATAGTTATAACTCCACCATGCTCGAAAGGTATACAAAATTACAAACGACCAAGTAAAACGCCTTTTTTTTTTTTTTTTTTCAATGATATTTATTTTATTCATTGCTCAAAACAAAATAACAATAACAAACAATAAGAGAAATCAGTACATATAATATAATCAGTATGTTAACGTATTTTCACATCTTAACATAATCATGTAAAATATCATTTTAAATTTACATCTAAATAATACAAACAAAATTGTATTGTTGTACATCAAATAAAGCAGAGCATGAACATAAAAAAGGGGGGAAAAGAGGGAAAAAAAAACTCTTTTCCCCTCAAAGAACACACCTATACAAGTGCTTACATACACACACACACACACGCGTGCACACACCCACACACCCATCCACAGAAAACATGCCTACATCTGGTGAGAATCTCGACCCTTATGTCCGCCTTATTAATTTTATTGCTTCTGTTTGCCTTCCTTATTCTAAATTGTCCCACTTTCTAAAATGATACGTTAGTGTACCACGGTCCCCAGCTAAATTCTTCTCCTCCTTTCTATTTTCTAATAATCTTTTCTTTATCTCCAAAGCAGTTGGTGGTTTATTTCTATTTTTACTATCTATAAATATCATGTATTTTACCAAAATTATTATATGATTTAATAACTGTTCTTTCCCTATATTTAACTCAACTATTCCTACGTGGATATCTTTCCAATTTATATTTCTAATCTCTACTAAATTAAATAAATTTCCACACGCTTCCCAAATTGGTTTTACTTTCTCACAAAGAAAAAACAAATGCTCGTAAGTTTCTTCATATTTACCACAAAAAGAACATAAATTACTATCAACCATTTTAAATGTATATAAATGTAATTTAGTATATATAATATTATAAAGCATTTTAAATTGAAATTCTCGAAGCTTACTATTCAAAGTGCATTTTCTAAGTCTTAAGAATATTAATTGTATGTCTTTCCCATTAATATTATAAATCTGCTCTAAATTTCGTTCTGCATATGATTTTTCTACTTTTTTACTCAATAAAAAAGTATATATCATTTTTGAAGTAACCTTATCTAACATATATACCTTGTCAAAAATTAAAAGGTTCATATCTAATTCCCTATCTATATTTAAGTGAATATTTTTATTCAAAAATTGTTTCCATGAAGGGGGAATGCCAAGAAAAATACGTTGTATTTCCATAATCTCTAAACTATTTAAACCTTTTCTTTGAAATTCCTCATTTGATTTTATATTGCCTTCCCCATCAACAATATGATGCAACCTATAAATATTCTTTTTAAATAACTGTTCATTGAAAGGAACATGTCCATCAATAAAAACAAATCTATTATTATAAATAATTTCATTCCTTTTAGAAATATTTTCTTTTAACAAAAATGTTTTTGTGGCAATCCAAGCGTCCAACATGTCTCTATAAAAAGCTGGTAATGCTAATTTAAAAATATCTATGATTGCATTATTATTATAAAATATCAAAGTTCCACCAAAATCTTTAGTTAAATAATTAAAATATTGCTTCCATCCCATATTTGCATCCCCCGTTAAAAGTCTCTTTACCCACATAATCCTCTGCACTAAAATGAATAAATTGAAGTCAGTTAATCTTAGCCCACCTCTACAATAATCCAAGAACATTACATTACGCTTAATCTTATCTTTTCCATTCCACAAAAAGTCAAAAACCAATTTATCCAAATCTTGAAATACCCAATTCGGTACTGGTGTCAGTGCCGACACATAAATTAATTTTGACAAAATAAACGTTTTTATCAATTGAATTTTTCCCATTAAAGTTAAATCTCTTTGTTTCCACCACGATAGCAACTTTTTAATTTTACTCAAAATTTCCTTATAATTTGTCCTTTCCTGAACTTCAACATCTAAAGAAAAATAAATACCCAAAATCTTCACTATTTGTACTATTTTACCAAATGGAAGAGCAATATCTTTATTTTGAGAAGGGCCTAACAATAATATGAAAGTTTTTTCTTTATTAATTTTTAATCCAGAATTTCTAGCAAAACTTTCAAACAATTTCTCCACCCTTTTAAATGATTTGGAGTCCCGAATAAAAAGAGTCATATCGTCTGCATAAAGAATTTGTTTTATTTGTACGTTACTGAACGTGAATCCTTGAATTTGAGGGTCTTTATATATTGAACGAACTAAAATTTCAATACAAAGTATAAACAAATATGGGGACAGGGGGTCCCCCTGCCTTACACCCCTCTTAATATTAAAGTATCCAGTAGATGCGCCCCCATTAAAAACACAACTTTGAGCATTATTATAAATAGTCTCCACCCATCTACAAAATGACGGTCCAAAACCAAATGTAATTAAAACCTTCTGCAAAAAAGTATGTGAAACTGAATCGAAAGCCTTTTCAAAATCAATTATCATCATATATCCAGGTATTTTATTGACTGATGTATGATGAATTATATCATCTATCATTCTTATTGCTTCACCTATATTTCGATCTTTTAAATATCCCACCTGGTTGACAGAAATTATTTCATTTAAAACTTTTTTAATCCTTATTGAAAGCACTTTAGTTAAAATTTTGTAATCTACATTTAATAAGGATATTGGTCTATAATTTTTTATAAATAGGGGGTCTTTTCCTTCTTTATAGATTAAACTTATAACTGCCTGTTTTTGTGACGAAGATAATTCCTTTTTTTCGAAAGCTAAATTTAAAGAGTTTACTACCAAATTTCCTATTAGTGGCCAAAACTGTATATAAAATTCCACACTTAAACCATCGTTCCCCGGTGATTTATTACATGCCATTTCTTTTATAGCTGCCAAACATTCTCCGTTAATTATTTTTCCTTCACACAATAAACTCGAATCTAAATTTAATTTTGGCAAGTCCTGAAAAAAATCATCCACAAAGTAAATTTCCTCCTCTGATTGAGCATATAGCTTACTATAAAACATAGATATTTCTTGCATAATATTTTTTTGATCAAAACAAATATTTTCATTTATATAAAGTTTACTAATTAATGTTTTCTTTTGATTAGACTTCATTAATTGAGTAAAATATCCAGTGTCTCTTTCTCCACATTCATAGTGTGAAGCTCTAGAGCGAATTTTAATACCTTCATTAATATAATTATAACAATCCTGTAATTCTTTTTTTTTCCGTTCCAAGTCATCAACTTTTCCCTGGTCTATCCCATTCAACAATTCATTTTCCAACTTAAAAATATCCTCTTCCAAATTTGCAATTTTTTGTTTTCGTTGTTTTGCCTTTTCTTTTGAATATTTTCTACTAACATTTCTAATTTTCATTTTCAAAAAATCCCATAAAACTCTTTTATCTTCTATTTCTATTTGAAATTCATCTTTTAATTGAATAATTTCCTCTTTAATACAATTAATATATTCAATATCTTGACATAAACTATTATTCAATTTCCAATAGGATCCTTGAAACTTAAATGAATTAATTAACTTATCATAAAATTGCAGCTGAATGGCTGAATGATCCGGAGCCATAGAAGGAATTATATCACACTTAAAAACTACCTGTTCTATTTGCTTAGAAACCAACCAATAATCTAATCTACTTTGCATAAATGGATTAATTTGCCTATACGTAAACTGTTTCTTTAATCCATGTCGTACCCTCCAAATATCCAGCAATTCAAATCTATCTAAAAATTGTTCAAATAGAATATTAAATCTAGACTGAACGTTGTGTCTACTATTTCCAAAATAATCTAATTTAAATCTTTATTTAAAATAATATTAAAATCTCCTCCAATAATTATTGCTTTATTTTCTTTATTAATGTTCCTTATTAATTTTTCAAAATTTACTAAAAAATCAATCTTCTCTAATTCTCTTCCTCTTACTGGCAAATAAACATTAGCAATTATCAATTTCATCCCCTGAATGATGCATTCCAGTATAACATATCTACCATTATCATCTGAAATAACATTTAAAACCTGAATATCTAATTTATAGTCTATCAAAATAAGCACCCCTTTACTATGGTTTGTCCCATGACTAAAATATGAACTCCCATTCCATGGCAATTTCCAAGTCTCCTCAACTTCAATTGTACTGTATGTTTCTTGTAAAAAAACAATATCTACTCCTTTATCTTTACACCATATACAAATTTTTTCCCTCTTTGATTTTTCTCGGATTCCATTAACATTCAAAGAAAGAAAATTACACCTAATATAACTATCTTTACCCTCCATAACTAAATATTAACATACAAATATTCATGCATTCTTTTCTCCATATATACAATTCTAAGACACGGGCTAACAAGAGCAGGCTCAAAAATATAGAAATTACTCCAAAAGCTGACATATTGGTCGAGGTCCCCAACAACATAGGCAATGCAATCAACATTCACACACACCACACACAACAGACACAGTAACTGAACTAAACTAAATTGTAAGATATATACACTAAACATTGCTCCTCGTTGAGGTTTCTACGACAAAAGAAATAAAAAAGTGAACCAAACACCAACAAAAACAAAAAAAACATTTCCGCTACTCCCCCCCCCCCCCCCTCCTCGATCCCCAACCCACCCCGCCCACTCCCCAGCCAGACCAGTCCTATATATTCCAACACGGCTCCTAGCCTGTACGAGGCAAACTACCTACGTACTTATTATCAACCATAACATACTTATACCAACACTGTCTTAACAAAACATCAATATAACCTTTACCCGTTACGTAACATTCAATAGCTAATACGCAAGGCTATCCACGGAAAAAAAAAAAAAAAAAAAAACTCCCAAATCTTGTGAGGATTTACTCACAATAGCATCACATGTCCAAATACCATCCTAACATACATTTTTTCAATTTCAAAAGCATGACAGTAAAAACCTTCACAAAAGACGCGACCCCGCTCGACCAAACCCACGAATGCGGCACGCATCGGCCCGAATCCATGGCAAGCCGCCTTAATCCGGACGCAGAGCGGTCAATTGCCATAAAAATGTGCACCCACGCTAAGCGAAGCGCATAGAACACAATAATTTCCTGCCACGGATTCGCACCACTGCGCACGGCACTGGCGGGCACAGCCGCGCGGAATCGCGCCCAATGCGACCACCCCTTATTAGTAACGTTCCATAGCTATTACGCAAGACTATGCACACGAAAACCCTGTGACCCTACCTCCCCCAGTCATAAACAATGCAGAGTAGAATGCAACTTCATCCGAATCTCAGGAGGATTTGCTCACAATAGCATCTCATATACAAATACCATCTTACTGACCTACTTTCAATTTAATAAAAGCCCAACTTATCTATTTTCATCCCCATAGTATTATAATCTGCTAGACAGACCCAAAGTGTATAAACCGTAACCCGAAACAAAATAACTTGTCTTTTAATAAAGAACTCGGCTCCAATAAAGGAAAAGACGCCAAATCCACCTTCCTTGAAAAATTGAGTTGACGATATCAATACCTAAATAAACTACGTAATTATCTAAAAAAAAAAAAAAAAAAAAAAAAAAAAAAAAAAAAAAAAAAAAAAAAAAAAAAAAAATTGTAGGCCAAATTACACAGCCAAAATCAAAATTTGGAAAGTTCCATTTTCACAAACCCAAAAGCATGTTAGAGAAAGTGAAATTAGCGTCTTCCGGAGGCAAGTTCTTAAAATACATTTTAATTATTTCAATCATTTCATGCCCTCCAAATTTCCACTATCACATAGAAAAAGAAAAAAAATACATCCTGGCATATACCAGGCAGTACTCCCATAATTCGAGGTTGGGCACCAACTATCATTTTTTTTCTTTTCCTCTCCCTTCTCCTTCCTTACAAAGTAATTTTTTTTAAATAACGTTTTATTCTATTACTCACTTTACCCTGACAGCCGACTGACGTCTAAATTAGACGTCAGAAAGACGTCACCATGACTATGCCTTTAAAAAAATTTAAAAAAATTAACATAATAATTTATATCATATAGAAGACGTCTTTTTAAAGACCAATTTTCACAATTAACTTTTTCCGTAAAGAAGTCACAAAAACAACAATTTACGACGTCCTTAAAACAATGTACATGACAAAAATAAACGTCATTTCTTACAAGCATTTGCTGTCAGGGTAGTTCTATCACAACACAAAACAGTTTACGGTATATATACGGTAACAAAAAAAACAAAAAACAAAAAAACAAAAAACGGTCACGCTCACAGTTTGCATCAACCCAGTTGAGGTCATGGAACCAGGTCAAAACCTCAGAACTTGCAAAGGAACATTGTCAAACCCATCTATCAACGCCCGATTACTCAATACTAACTCATAACAACAAAACATTAGACCTGACTGTCCGCGGTCACCCTTTTGTGTCGGTGCACCCACTGATCCGATCCCTTGTAAGGAATAAATCCCAGTAAAGTTGCTATTCACTCTCTAAAACTAAATGCAACACTAAATAAAATCAATGGACGCCAAGTCAAAAAAAGGCCGAGTCTAAAAGTAAGGTTTGTTCTCTCTTTTTTAAAATTACCAATAGCCAACCTTTCTCTAATTAAAACCTAATCAAACCCAACACAGGAATCCCGACCGCATCCCTCTACATTGTCCGAAGCTTTAATCCAGTTCCACTCACAAGCGACCGAGCCACTACGGGGCAAAAAAAGAAAAAAAAACGAAAAAAAAAAACGTTCCCTGCAACATCTAGTACAGTGTCTAGTCATTATAGTCATGTTTTAGTTTCCCTTTACTGCCAAGTTCAACAACTGTCAAAACAACAAACTTGTTGTCAAAACAACAACAACAACAACAACAAAATTTCAAAATGATTTGTCTATAATTAAAGTATCAAATTAAAGCTATCGCATCACCTGCAGGCAATTACATGTATAATAGTAAAGTCATCATGGTCATTGAACGATTTTTCCTTTACTATAAAGTTCAATGCTATCAACATACAAACCTTGCTTTTCTTTAAAAGCTACTCTAGATTATTTTCTAGAGTTATTTAAGTGTCAAGTGAAAGCTATTAACTTGTTTTCTTTTACTTTTTTCTTTTCTATCAAGTTCAATACAATCAAAAATATTAAAAAAAAAAAAAAAAAAAAAAAAAAAAAAAAAAAAAAAAAAAAAAGAGCCATTAAAACACAAGAGGGCGCTTTTTTAAAAGGCATTGGTTTCAACCATTTTCAACCAAAATTATGCATGTGATGTTTTGTTGATATAATGATTAAATAGGGAGATCATCAACAACCATTTAAAAACACTTTTGAAAATTTTTGAAAAAGTGCAAGGATTTTTTTAATTTTTAAAAAAAATCATCTAATTATTTGGGCCCCAAATAATTATAAGATCAGATATATTTATTGATATTTCAGTCGTTTCTGGGTCGATTTTGACCAAATAAAGTTTATTCTGCCATTAAAATTGCATGTTCTCTCAAATTCGATACTCAGTTTTTCATTACCTTACAAAAAAATTGCGATGTGCAGCGCCCTCTCTACCAAAACTAAGCTACCCCTTTAAGGTTATACATATGATATATGTATAACCTTAATAAATAATAAATAATAAATTGAGGTTATACATATATTATATGTAATAACCTTATTGATTTCGTCAAGATTTTTTTTATTATTCTTCCCAATTTTGTTCGTCGAATATCTCAAGATCAGATGAATCAATTGTCATGAATCTTCACATAGTGATATATCATGTTCTAACTTAGACCTGCGAAAATGTATGCGTTTCAACCAATCAGATTTGCGCATCTAGAACACGTGACCTGACTTACGATTAATTGCAACTTACAATCGATTGTATCTCTTTCTGCAACGGGGCCCAGATGATTCATTTGTCATAAATCTTCACATGATGATAGATCATCTTCTAACTTAGAACTGCCAACTTTTTTAATGACG
Organism: Echinarachnius parma; assembly: GCA_037951105.1. Classification (NCBI taxonomy): domain Eukaryota; kingdom Metazoa; phylum Echinodermata; class Echinoidea; order Clypeasteroida; family Echinarachniidae; genus Echinarachnius; species Echinarachnius parma. The sequence continues at coordinate 46,067 of JBAMJV010001531.1, read as the reverse complement.
TCACATCAATGTGACGTCATCAGGACGCTATTTTGTGAAATTTCAATAATCATCATATCTCAGTCATGCATCATCAATTTCACTTCAAATTTCGCATCAATATTAATCAGGTCAATCGTCATCTTTTAAGCTCATGCGCATGCGCTTACACTCGGAGACGCGCACGTACGCGTCCGTCAATTAAATAAATATTTTTTTAAATGCTCAAAACCCTAACCCGAGTAATTTACTATATGTTTCAGACAATTTTAAGCGTTTCAAAAATTTCCGCACGTGCGCGTCGGCGCGCGCGTATTTGCGCGCGTAACGCAAATGAAGAGGAAAGATTTTTTTTTTGTACATGTTTTGCAATCCTTATACATTCCTCAATGTACCCTATCAATTTGAGCCATTCTTGACTCATAATAACGGAGTACGCGCGCGTCAAAGTCAAAATTACGCGCGCACGCAAAATGGCAAAATATGGTAAAAACATCCTTTTTTTATTCGGCTATAACTTTTTAAAAAGTCCACAAACACCCAATTTTCTTTTAATATTCGGATAGATTATGAGTTGTGGATACGAATTCATACCTCATTTATGCCAAGTAAATGTTATAAAGTCATCATATTGACGGTTAAAGTTGAAAATGCGCATTTTAACTTATTTTAATCGATTTTGAAACCATCACAGCAGACTTCCGACCATATTAGCTCGCGGATTAAGTGCACTATTATCAGCGCATTTTTGTTGCTGTTTTTGCAGGTAATTGTTCTCGTATTTGTTTTAAAAGCCCTACAAACATGTAAGTAAAATAAGAGATAGTCTAGAATAGGTGTGATCGTAATAATCTTGCATTTTCGTTCCTTTTCGGAGCTTTATAAAAGTGCAATTACTTACAAGGCAGTCATGGCAGCGGCAGCTAGCTAGAGCACAGCCTGTCTCGCGGGGCGGGGCCGCTGAAACTCTAGTGCGTGTTCCGTATCATTCAACTGACGGGCATTTTTTTTTTTTGAGGCACGTTCAATTAGCGTCTCTCAATTTGTCAAACAAATCTCTAATTTGGGGAAAATAACCACTCATACGGTAAAACATGTACTTTTACACTAACATTGGGCAATTTTCTAGATTATTGTTTCTTCATTTTCGATGTTTCAAAACGAGCGAGCGATGGTTGTTGTAAACAAAACACTGCACGCAAACTGATGTATACCGCGATGTAGCAGAGAATTCACCCCCTCGTCATACGTCATCGACCTAAGCGGCGAGATCGGGGTGAATTTGGGCCTGATTTGGAGGGTGAATTTTTCTCATTTTCAATTTCGATTTAAAAATATTTAAAATTTTTTTAAAAATCTGAATTTCTCGAGGCTTGTAAAGTACAAGATTACCTTCACAATCATACCAAATTCGACTCAATTTATAATCAATGATCAAAATCTTTAAATGTTTGATTGGGTTCGGACAAGGGAGAGAAAGGGGGTGGGGTATGCCTAAAGTCATGCCTGTAAAGTGTCTAACTCCACGAAAATTATTTGATTTTTTCAAATGTCCCTTTAGTATGAAGATAATTATCATTATTTATAAACCGTTGGGCAACGCTTTTGGTGACCTTTGACCTTGTCGTGCCTGATATATTGTGTACTGTCCGGCTATATTGCATACACGTTCGTTCAGCTTCAATCATACGCGCGCTAAGCGAAGTCAGAGCCGTATATGAGCGAAGTAATGCAGAGCCGTATAATGTACGATACGCGTACGGTGTACGTAATATATGCGAGCGAAGTGGCCGTGCATATTGCATTGTGTATATTATTATATGTTATTACCACTAGCAAATTTGTTGAAGAAACCGTTTGAGAATCGACAACGAAAAGGCGAATGAGAATGCGGCCTGGGAGGAGATCTATATAGAGGTTCATGCAGGAGAAAAAACAACAATTTGATTGATAATTGAGATGCAGAGCTGAGTCTGAGAAGCTGATGATCGAAGACGACACGGTCATGCACGGGGAACTGCCGTCAGCGCCGACGCCTCTGGTACGTAAAAGCTACACGGGAGCTACAGAATCAACAATTCAAGTTTGAGTGTAGATCGACAAATCTATCGCTTTCATGGCGCTTTGACATTAGAATGCCGACAGTGAAAATGACAATAATAATGTAAAAGAGGCCATGAAAGCGATAGATTTGTTGATCTAGTTTGAGTGTAATTGAACTGTTGATATCTCTTTTGTTATGAAATGATGCCATGGGTCTTCTCAAATTTGATATAACATAGAATGGGTAATCCGTTTTTTTTTTTTATCGATGCTCATTTGTGATGAACAGATATGTTATGGCATTGTGTCTAGTAGTACTCGGTCAAACTCAAAAGACAAAAGTGATATGTTGCAAAATAAAAAATTATTGTCATTGTGAATTGTGGTGGTGCATTGGGTGGATTGATCCACCTCCCAATTTCAATTTTGTACTGGTCTCGAGCGGTCTTGACCTCGTAAAGTACGAAGAACCGTGGTCTCGGCCTCGAAAATGTCGAAAATTTTAAACCAATTATAAATCATACTCTCGGCTTTGGAAATGTTGTACGTCTACCCTCACCCCCCCCCCCCCCCCCCCCCCCTTCCTCCACTGACACAAACAGAGAGAAAAGAACATCTAAAGTCACCAAATCATATCCAGATTGAAACTGATTTTATCATTTATTGTACTTACTTTCACTTTAAAAAGGATATATTATAATTACAAAAACCGTCATATAATTTCCATTTGTTTCTCTTGCTGCGCGGTCGTCCACCAAACTTATTGATTTTTATCCTCATTATATAGCATTGGATGTGGCTGTTCTCTTCGACATTATACATAGACGATTTCCGAGTACCGATAGAATAGACGTGCAATCTGCATGCTGACACGACTCACACGATTGGTGCTGGTGGTGACCGCGATTTACTTATGGATAAGGTAATTCATTGAGAACCTTTTTCTTGGACTGTGGACAGAGATAAATGATAGATCTGTGTTCTGAAACTAGAATTTCATCTTCAAATTAGCAGGCCGAATCATTGAGAGTTTATTTTATTTATTTATTTATTTATTTATTTATTTTATTCCTGCATGTCTCACAGTAAACAAGTTCGTACATAAAAAATAAACTGTCATAACATCGAAATATAAACACACAGACGTCGGCAATATAAGCTAGAAGCTTGAAGTCATGCCATACCTAAGATTTTACAAGTTTACATATTCTTAAAACAAAGATAAACATAAATTAATACATACAAGAAAACAAGTAATAAAAGGAAAATATGAAACATTATTTACAAGTAAAGAGAAAGATGATAGTTAAGTCTCTACAGTATGTTCTAGAGCAGGAAGAAATGTAGCAGGCATGATAGAAAGGAACAGTCCATACTGGAAGAGAAATACGGGAAACAGAGAGAGAAAAGAAAAAGTGGGGGAGAGCTGAGAGAGGGGGAGACAGGTGCGAAGATACTTAACAGTGACATGTTATGCCGAATTACACATACAAATATATATAGAATACTACAATACATGTTATCGTAGGAATTAACAAACCAACTGATTGAACAAAATATCTTACACAAAAACGTTTGCAATGAGCATGCGTTTGACTGCATTTTTAAAAGAGTAAATTGTAGACAAATTACGTGTTTCAATTAACAAAGAATTCCAAACATCTGGACCATTATGTCTCACTGATTTATGTGCCAGTACTCTACGTGGATTAAACAAATGCAAGTTTGCTGCTTGTCTTGTCGAATATGAGTGAATTGCATTGTTTTTCAAAAACATAGAAATAAACGAGGCAGGCAAAATGCTATTATAATAACGATACATGAATAAAGAGGTCTGAAGAAAATTAATTTCACCGACTTTAAGACATAGCCACGATAGCCAACTCCAGCACAAATTCTTAAAGCCTTTTTCTGTAACAAGTGAATGTCATCTGTTATATTCTTTGACACAGCCCACAGAATATTACAATACGAAATATAAGGCAAAATCAAGGAATTATAAATCATTAATAATATTCTGTCAGACACAAGATATCTTACTCTATATAAAATCCCAATACTCCGAGAAATCGGAGTCCTTATACTATTCCGGTGGTCATCCCAGACTAGCTTCTCATTAATATGAACACCAAGGAACTTAGTACATGCCTTTCTCTCCAATACAACACCATTTAATCTAACAACCAATTGATGCTCATTACAAATCTTTCCTCCTTTAAAATGAATATAGTTCGTTTTTGATACATTTAGAGCTAACATATTACTTCGAAACCATTGTGTTAACTTAGGAAGCTCAATATTAAAGGGAAAGTTGAGTTTTGGTAGAGAGGGCGCTAGACTACTTAATTGGTTTGTGAGGTAATGAAAAAGTGAGTGTAAAATTTGAAAGAGCATAATATTTAAATAATAAAATCATCTTTGTTTGATCAAAATCGGTTCAGAAACGGCTGAAATATCCATAAATATAATAATTTGTAATAAACCCGGGGCCCCGGGTTTATTAGAGAATTTTGAACCAGCCGTTAAAAATTCAAAAAAATGCTTCCTCTTTTCAAAAAAGTTACAAAATAGGTATTTAAATAGTTGTTGGTTATTTCTCTATCTAATCACTATTTCAACAAAGCATCACATGCACAATATTTTATTCAAAATGGTTGAAACCAATGAGTGTTTAGAGAGCGCCCTCTTACGTTTTAACGGCTCTTTTTGAATGATAACATGATCTTTACTACGTCATTTGTAATGTTGTGTTCCTTTCTAGTTATAACTATTAGTTTGTAATGTAATGATGCAGGTTTTGGTTACTAAAATTCAGTTTCACTAAAACTGTACTCTCCTTACCAGAACTCAACTATCCCTTTAACGTTAAAATTAACAAGTCTTAGCTCATACAACTAATGTTTTCTTTCCCACTCGTATACAGATACATAGACAAAAAAAAATATATCCTTCCCTAAAACCTGGGGGGGGGGGATGATTGTACATGTCATCCCCCCCACCTTGTGAGGTGGGGGGATGCATCCCCCTCATCCCCCCCCCCCCCCCCCCCCCCGTTGTCTACGCCCCTGGTATTGGTATTTCCCGAAGTGACTAAAATTCAGTTTCACTAAAACTGTACTCTCCTTACCAGAACTCAACTATCCCTTTAATGTTAGTCTCGACTGTATGAATATCACGATGAGAAAGGAAAATGCTTGTATCGTCTGCAAATAATATATATTGTAAGGCCGTAGATGCATTACATATATCATTAACATAAATAAGAAACAACAGTGGCCCTAGAATAGAACCTTGAGGGACACCACATTTTAAAGCAAGAATATCAGAATTTACAGAGTTATAACAAGTATACTGCCTTCTATTAAATAAATAACTAGAGAACAATTTCAGAGCGATACCCCTCACTTCATAATGCTCCAATTTACACAACAAGATTGAGTGGTCTGATCTAGAGTGTCAAAAGCTTTACTCAAATCCATAAATACTTCGACCACATGCTGGCGATCAGCAAGGGCTTGAGACACACGGTCATACAATTTTAGCAAGGCAAGGTCAGTTGAATGCGCTTTACGAAAACCATACTGGTCTGGATTGAGCAACTCATGTTTGTCTAAGAATGCGTAGAGCCTATTATAAACAACTCTCTCTAATAACTTTGAAAAACTTGACAAAATTGAAATTGGTCTATAATTACATACATTCATAACATTATCTTTTTTATGAACAGGAACAACTTTAGCAAGCTTTAAAAAAGAAGGAAATACTCCAGTTAACAGAGAGAGATTACAAATATGTGCCAGGGGGACTAAAATCAGCCCAATGAACTGTTTCATAAAGGAAGTACTTATCTCATCGTGCCCGCAAGAGTTACTATTTTTCAATGAAAATACAATATCAAGTATCTCAAACGAATCCACAGGCTTAAAAAAGAGATATGCTTGGGATGGGTTAACAAGGTACTCTTTGTAATTTGTCCTATTACTATCTATTTTCCCTGCTTGATTAGCCCAATATTAGCAAAATAATTATTAAATACGTTAGCAATTTCTCCTGGATCGACAATTTCTTTATCATCATTTACAATTGTGTGAGGAGCTTCCGTTCGGTTGCGCTTACACAAAATGTCTTTCACAACTCTCCAGGTAGAGGACATATTGCCGCTCGCACTTTCAAATTTTCTCGAATAAAATAATTTCCGTGAAGACCTTATAATAGATGTCAATTTATTACGATATTTCTTATACTTCTCAACATTCACAAGTGAGGATTTCTTTAAACTCCTTTTATATAAAACATTTCTCCTTTTAATAGATTGAAGAATTCCTTTCGTAATCCAAGGTTGTCTCCCTTTCTTTACCTTAATGCGTTACAATGGTATGTACTTATCAAAATAACAAGTAAATTTTCTCAAAAAGAACTCAAGGGCTGGCTCAACATTATCACAAGCTATTACATCAGCCCATTCTTCTAAGAATAAAGCATTATTCAAATTAAGTATGTTAGTCTTATCAAAGTTACGCTTACTATCATTACATTTTTTCCGTGGCCTCTTAATAACATGATCATAGAGAACCCAAAACACTGGTAAATGGTCGGATATTTCACAATAGAACAAGCCTGACTGACTATGACCCTTTTCCGTCTTCACAAACATATTATCCAACAGTGTCAACGACTGACCATTAATTCGTGTTGGTTTATCAATCAATATTCCAAGGGCATTCGATTCCAAAACAGTTCGAAGACGAAGGGTACTCGGGTTATTACATAGCAAATCAATATTATAATCACCCATAATACAGACAGATTTATTCAATTCATTAATATCAACCAATAAAGATTCGAGATCATCTAAAAAGAGGTTTACATCTGTATTTGGTGGGCGATATACAACACAAACAACCATATTTTTCTCATTAGGAAGGTCTACCTCCACACACAAACATTCGGCACTGTTACTTTTAAATCGCAAGTCATGCCTCACTGTAAATGTTAACAAGTTTGAAATATATAAACTAACACCACCACCACGTCCATTTGCTCTGTCATTACGTACCTGCTTATAACCCTCTAACATAAACAGAGGAGGGGACCTAGCAGTCAGCCATGTTTCAGTGATGCCAATTATTGAAATTATTGAAAGTTCAACGAGGATAACAAAATATTTAAACTATCAAAATTCTTAGGGAGACTTCTTGCATTACAATGTAAAAAAACTCAACAATTGTTCTTTATGAGAAAATGGAGACATGTCCAAACAAAACTCATTTGGCACATAATATTGACAATCAACCAGGTCGATGGGTTCTGTATCAGTGTATGCACAATTTGGCATGCGAAACAGGGAAATGAAGGGTAGGTAGGAGAAAGAGAGAGAGTAGGAGAGAGAGCTAGAGGGGAGAGCGGGAGGTGGGAAGGGGTGAGAGAAGAATGAGAAAACATAATATATACAGTGAACGATGATATAAAACACAAAAGTAAACAATATAGTAAATCCATATTAGAATGAGGTTACAAAGAAAACAACAAAAGGGTGTTGTTAACAAACCACTCATTTTCTGAACTAACTAAAACTAAGTAAAAGTATGGTTATAGTACAAGTGTAAGCATAGCGATGCACAGGTAAAGAGGAGAAAGACGAATAAGTGGAAATAGTAGAGCTAATAGTTGTATAATACACAAAGTACATGTACATGAGAGACACATATGAAATATCATGGAGAAATACATAGTAATTTCCATCTAAAGGGAAATAAATACCACACATGCACACCTTGTCCGAATGTCGACTGAAGGCCTGCACATGGCAGCAATAAATTAGGGTTTATGGGTGCGTTTGCAAGTTAAAGGTGCATTACGCAGTAAAGTATGGTGCTCCTCCATCGCCTCTCCACTGGCCAGCATAAAATCGGAGCTTGGTCCCTTTCTGGTACAGATCCTGCACTTTCTTTGCATGTTTCTTTTTGGACTCCAAATCTTTTCTTGTCATGTCATCTACGACGTAGTATTTTTGATCACGTAGGGCCTCCCTAGCCTCCTTCATGATGGCCACCTTTTCCTGGTAAGACAATGTCTTCACCAGGATGTGGCGTGGACGATCACCTCTCCTCCCATCCCGATGCGCACGTTCCACCTGGATGTTCATCTTGAACTTGGAGCGCAGGATGTCGCTCACAACCTCCCCACAATCCTCCTTGTCATCGGCCGGCTCGGGGATGCCCACCACACGGATGTTGTTTCTCCTAGCCAGCCTTTCATTCCTGTTGACTTCAACATCATGGATCTGCACTCGGTGCTCCATCTCCTCAAACGCTGCCTCCATTTTAGTCAATCTCGTCTCCAGCTCTTTCTTCTTCGTCTCCAGGTCATTGATACGGAGTCCCTCAAACTCGAGGGCCCGCTCAACTTTCTGGATGCTCTCCATCATCGAGCCCACCGCCTCCTTCATCATCCGCTCAAAGTTCAGCGATGCAGCTTTAAGATACTGGGCTGCAGTCGAGCCTCCCAGATCCACATTCTCCCCCTCGGGCACTGCATTGGCATGGTCGTCTAGGCCGGCAGTAGTGGCTATATGAGCGGACAATCTCCACACTTTCACCAGCTTTTCCAGCCTTATTCACCACTTTCTTAACACCTTTCCTTAGGTTGAGCTCAGCCATTGAAATGTAAATCGATATATAATGAAGATAATGAAAACAAGGCAATGGATATCGACGAAACAAAGAATATCTAGATAATATCTGCAGGAGCGGTTTTAAAACATGTGTTGATCAGCCTGTTGCCATTTTTTGTTGTTGGCATACCATTGTGTGTCAATTGCTATTCTTGCACAATGTGATCTCACTGGGATTCGAAACTGGGAAAACAACATAGATAAATGTCAGTGGAGGAAAGAATGTGCATTGAGCGCACATTTTGTAAACTTATCATGGGCGTGATTGCTATGTTGTTATAACAGAAAATCTCAATAGACAAGGACAGACTGGACATGAGAAAAGGTTCACAATGCATTTTTGAATAAGCATCAACATTCCCTTATGTACCATTTTTAGAATGATGAAAATTATTTTAGCATGATTTTATTTTGTATCTCTGCAAGATTTTCAGAATGTGGCCCTTAGATTTATTATGTTGCTTATTAAAGACAAATGCATTAGGCATGATGTATACTGTATACTGATTGAAAAACAGATGAAAACTGCTACTGGAAATTTTACAATGGAATCAAATTAGAGTCAATAGTAGTGTAGCTTTCGATCCTAACAGCTGAATAACAAACTGAAGGGAAAATAACAAATTTTGTCCATGTTGATTAGAAATCAAATCCTCTTTTTACTACATGAACATATGTTTGTGGTTCATTTTGAACAATAAGTGCACATGATTTACAAATTACTATTTATCTTATTGCGTTCCTTTTCTCACAAATCTCACCCTTTCTATAGATTTCTTCAAGATCCATCAAGACTCTACACACACACTACACCACGCCACCCAGATCAAACAACCAGTGGCCATATTCATAAAAGCCCGATAGCCTATCTGTCAGCTAGGCCTTATCTCCTTGCCAAAATGCCAGTTTGGACGATAACTAACGGGGAACTCGCTTGGGTGATCACCTTTGCTTTCACAAACCAGTGCACAACACACACGTGCATGGATATGTGTTTAGTAATGTGTGTAGATGTTGCACGCTGTCACTCTATGCCCTTACCATATCGACCAATCAACGAGCGTCTAAGCCCTGTAATACAATAGCCATTTAAAATCTTCGTAGCGGGTTGCTAAATCGTAATTCAAGAAGCACTGCTAACCATACCGATAACAGGATGATCTAATTTATTCATCGTGGCTGTCATGGTAACATTCCATCTGTTGCAAGTTTGCTTGACATCGCATAAAAGCGCAGTTTACTCGAACGTGTGAATGAACGAGTCTTTATTGTTCTAATCATAAAAGGGTCTTATTGAGTTTGTTATGTGTTATAATTGGGGGGTGGGGGGGGGGGGGGGGAGGGTGGTAATTTGTGTCCAAAACAACAAGCTTGCTATAATTCCTAAATGTAAGGGTTTTACTGTAGATATGATCGTGAGTAAGAATGATGTTTTTTCGGGGCGGGGGGGGGGGGGGGGGGATCACGCGTAAGCACATGTTTTCATAGCCACCCCAATGAAGTAAAACCAAATACATCTCCCTCCTCATTACGATTAAGCTCCGCCCCTCTTATATGATAGCATGACAAGGGAAACTATTCAATTGCAGTGAAAACAGAAACGAAATTCCATTAAATAGTATTATATAGATAGATTCATCAAAACAGAATTAAAATCACATAAAATCAATCCGAACTGCAAAAGTAAGCAAATATGTCACAAAAAGGACAAATAAAGGCAAATTATTCTCCAAATAAACACATGTAATTTAAGCTGGTAAAATATGTTAAAGAGATAGTTGAGTTTTGGTAGAGAGGTCGCTAGACTACTTTTTGTTTTGTGAGGTAATGACAAACTGAGTGTAAAATTTGAAAGAGCATAATATTTAAATAATAAAATCATCTTTGTTTGATCAAAATCGGTTCAGAGACGGCTGAAATATCCATAAATATAACAATTTGTAATAAACCTGGGGCCCCATGTTTATTAGAGAATTTTGAACCAGCCGTTAAAAATTTAAAAAAATGCTTCCTCTTTTCAAAAAGTTACAAAATAGGTATTTAAATAGTTGTTGGTTATTTCGCTATTTAATCACTATTTCAACAAAGCATCACATGCACAATGTTTTATTCAAAATGGTTGAAACCGATGAGTGTTTAGAGAGCGCCCTCTTACGTTTTAACGGCTCTTTTTGAATGATAACATGATCTTTACTACGTCATTTGTAATTTTGTGTTCCTTTCTAGTTATAACTATTAGTTTGTAATGTAATGATGCAGGTTTTGCTTACTAAAATTCAGTTTCACCAAAACTGCACTATCCTTACCAGAACTCAACTATCCCTTTAATGCTGAAGTACAAGGATGCTAGGACAAACACGGAAAAGTATGTTACTTGGGGAACTATTTTGAACTAACATCACGCTATCATAAAAAAAATCTCCAATATCCCTTATTCGAATATTCTCCTTGCCATGTTCACGATCGCGCCATACGCATATACACACAAAAACCGGGCAGATTGTTACTTGCTAGCAATTTAGAGGTACATCAGAGTACATCAGAGTACCTCTAACATTTGTCCTATCTGGCTTTGGTGAATAAGACAAAATTAGCTGGGTGGTAGGTCGTCATTCAACTTCACGCCTTTGTTGTAAGTCCAACAAAGCTCGATTCAGAACGTCCCGCATAAATAAATTTCAATGCATTTAGTCGGCACCGCAGATCTATTGTTGTAATTGTTCGCATTTCGACTAACAATGTCGTGGAATACCAAATGCTTGTGGAATTTAGACAGATGGGCTGTCATGCTAGGCCAGGCCTTGACTACGATAGCGAATTTAGCCTATCGGCCTTTTGTGAATACCAGTTAAGCCTAGCGGACATCGAAATCGTAATTTGATCAACCAACTAGCTTATCGGGGTTTTATGAATATGGCCACAGGCCGCCAACACCCAAGTTCTCTCAGACCCTTCAGTCGCCATGCTCATAACCTGCAGGAAGGGACCCACAACATCCATTAGCAAGGAACTAAGCTAGCAGGTTTTCGCGAACTCAACGTGGACGGGGAATCCTGCAGTTCGTTTGCGAAATCAAGAACTTCCTACAGTAACAGCGGGCCGACCGTTCTTGGGTTTAAATCTGCGACACACTTTGGTCAGAATTATGCTGGTTATTATGCGACCGCACGATACAGCTCTATGGTCAACCAATCAACACACTTGTAGCGAGGTAAACATTCAGCACATTGCTATCACGTGTGGTACATAGCCAATTAGTTGGCGTGTTAACAATACAAGCCAGCCTTGCGTTGTCTATGCATTGCTTGTGACAACGAGATGTGACGTCATGCAGTCTACGAATGTACGTCCGCCTTCACCAAATTAGGAAACTGCTTGTAAACGAAAGTCATTTGAGTGCGGTGGACGGGGCAATAGATCGCTCCCCGCGTCGTTGAAAGCTCTGTACGTCGCTGAGCGAAAACACCATAATATTCGACCAGGACTTCTAGCGTATCAGACATGGTAGAGGTGGACGTCGACCGTGGGATCCATCACCATGCTGATGCCAAATTAAGGCCCTACCGATAAGGCCTTCAAATTCATATACAGGGAAACCCTGTTATAACGAGGTAGTCGGGACTATCAAATTTACCTCGTTATAAACGGCCGAATTAATAACAAGCATGTAAATGATTGTATGAATCGGGACCAAAGGATTCTCCTCGTTACAAACGGTACCTCGTTATAAGCCAGCTCGTTATAACGGGGTTTCCCTATATAGCATAAACAGTTCATTTCTCAAATACAACTTTTTAGCATGGAATTATTCACGCACACATTTTGGCAAAAATTAAAGGGGACCACCAGGCAAAGGACAACACATTATTATATGTTTTGGTACCGTTTTGTGATATCAAATAGATACCCAATATTTTGCAAAGGGTTGTGTAATTCATAAACAAAGCAATTAATTTCCACCACTTACGGAACCACGGCTATCTCGTGGTTCCACACGGGCCAGGCATTTGCGAGTGCGCCAATGCAATTCACGCGTACGTCTGTAGAATCCCGGATGATTCGTTCGCTCTGCATAGAGCGCCGCTGGCTCTGCTCGCATAATAGTCTGCGCATTCAGACCGCATGACCGCATGGCTGAGAATGGTGATGCGTTTTCCAATTATATATTTTTTCTGAAAACATATTTTTGTGAACTTATTGAAGGAATGGAATACTAAAGATGTTACCTTTCTATAAAAAGATTATTATTTTGGGGTGGTGGTACCCTTTAACAAAACCTAATTATAACAAGCACCTCGGGCACAATTGGATTGAATTCTTTATGTCAGATATCTTGAGTCTGGGCTTCAAAATAATAAAATACAAAGATCCTTGACGTGTAAAATAATCTTCGCTGTATCCGGTACCTCTTGTTAGGAGGTTCCACTGTATCAACAAAGATAAGTTTTGTTCCGGGAAGTAACAATGACCGATTAGTGCTCATAGCAACAATCTGTGATCTTTTTCAAATTCAATCAAAATAAATTTGAAAATATATCTTTCATGTCTTCCTTATTACATGTGATAAAGGTAATTATGATTTAATGAAAAAGGATGTTTTTAATTTGTAGTTCAAATCAGTGGGCAGTATGGAATAAATTATTACAGGGAAACCCCGTTATAACGAGGTAGTCGGAACTATCGATTTTACCTCGTTATAACCGAGCTCGTTATAAGTGATGCATTATGCCATTGGAACAATTGGGACCAAAGGATTCTCCTCGTTATAAACGGTACCTCGTTATATAAGCGAGCTCATTATAACGGGGTTTCCCAGATGGTTGGTACAGTGGTTCCAGTAGATTTTTTTTTGTCAAACCAAAGCCTAATACTGAAGACATAATAGATTCAACATTCATCTTGTCAACGGGGTTTCCCTGTATGACATAAATTTGTCATTTTTAAAACTCAAACAAACCATTGTTTTTCTCAGATGAAATAATAATAAATAATATGATTCAGAATAATTGTACAGGGTTATTGATATAATGTATGATTGAAGTTCCTAATAACACCCATGAAGAAATGTGAGTGTGTATCACTATGCCAATTATCCTTTTAACCCTCCTTTTGTTGGATTCACAGAGGCTTGCCCTATTATATGCAGGGTAATGAAGGGTCAGCCAACTAAATTGTATTTTTCATAGATCAGGATCAACCAAATGGATAGGTGGACAATGTATGAGACACATTCACAGAGACACTACATGATCTGCACACATCCAAAAGTTGAATCAATCACCCAGTATTTTATTTTTTGTAACAGTTGTTTCTGCATTTATTGAAAAATGAAATAAAAAGTATCCAAATAACAATAATTGCATATGTTATATAATTGATTTTCATAAAATGTGCAAATGCTGTGTAAATACACAATACATTTGCATTGCTCCAAATTTCAGAAATGTAAATCCTACTTCAAAAAAGTACAATTTACCAGCATACACAAACAGGCGATTTTGTTAGTTTGAAATGTAAAAAATGCACACATAGTACCAGGTACTTATACAAAGGGGGAAAATGGCTAGAAGCATGAAAATCGACAGTCCAACCTGTGTACCATGACCACCAATCAAAGTGGCCACTGTAGAAAGGTGATCACTATAGACAGGTTCCATTACATTCCTTTTCTCGGCAAGGGATCATGTTTGGTGGCCATTACAGGCAGGTTTGCTGCTATAAAAAGGTGGCCGCTATAACAGGTTTGACTGTACTTGAATGTAAATGTGGGCTCTGAATTGTGATGTATCCGCAGAGTATGTGTGAGTGTGGGTGTGTGTGTGTGTTTGTGTGGGTGTGTGTGCATGTTAGATACTAAAACAAAAACAGACTTGTAGTTATTTGCAACTGGTTGACACAAAAGATAAATAATGTGCTCACACTGTCTGACAATCCACATCTTTCATTCACTTTGTTATAAAAAAAATAAGGAGTACAGGGGGAGCAACCCCTACATGCAGTGATGTTGCCTGGGGGCGTACCCCCCTCTAATAATTTGCCATACAAAATACAAAACATCACAGGAATAGATTGGGGGTATGACAGGGTGAAGGGTGGGGGTATCTCTCCTTTGCATAACTAGCATACTTCTAAAGTGATACATACAACAAATCTACCCACATACACTCCCCAAATGTAGCCTATATAGACATGCATATAAACATCACATGAATAGATTGGGGTATGACAGGGTAAAGGGTGGGGGATATCTCTCCTTTGCACAACTAGCATACTTCTGAGGTGATACATACAAAAAATCTACCCACATACCCTCCCCAAATGTAGCCTATATAGACATGCATGTAGGGAGTATGCCTGTTTGTGTTTCTATAATGGTTTCAATCATGTGGGAGGTCATGCTTTCTTGAATTCTAGTATATTCCAAGGTATGGAACACACTGCACATTTGTTCGAGTGAAAAGTTGCAAAAGCTCCCTACTGTGGGAGGGGCGATAGTGCGATACCCCTCCCACACCCTCCCACGACCCCACCCCCACTTTTCAAAATAGTCATGCCACTGCAAGAAAGCCAAAAATGCATACAGGGGGAACATTCTGTAGAAAAAAATATATACGGTGTGTCCCCTTTCAGTCTGACCACACTATTCTATTGTCTCCATGAAAAATTAATACACAATATGGCGGATGTTGCCTACTATATGAGAGAGGGAGAGTGAGTAATCATAGAAGAAAATTTGAAAGAGAACAATGGAATTTCAGAATATGCGTACGTGGAGTTGCTTTTATTTGGTAGCTGTAACTTTCACGTTCACGCCCAGTCGGCCGGCGCGGAACGGGCCACGCGATCACGGGCTGAACCTCCCCGATAGACAGGGTAGGGCAGCGCAACGAGTCGATGTACCCACGACTGTTGAGCTGAGCCGATGTGTACATGTACGGGTGCGCATATCAACGGCCGGACCATCATTCCTCTGACAAATTTACGGTAGGCCATCAGTTTTCGGTGTTAAAATATGAAATCAATATTCCCTTTTTTCACGAGGTAAACGGTTTTCGTTTTCTTTCAAACTTTCACAAATCCTTCAATTGTATATTACAATGATATTGAAATAGGATTGAAGTCTCAAATGTCTCTTTCGGCAGAATTTGACACTTTACCGGGATCACTTTAATGCAGGCTGCAAATTAGATAAACAAAACAAACATTCTAGTATTATAACAAACCCGATATAATTTTCGTATTAACGAACCCTTTTTTATTTTCGGACTTATGAACCTTGGGAATAACGAGCCTTCGGAAAAACGAAGCCGATTTTATTTTCGGATAAACGAACTTTCGGATTAACGAGCCTTCGCAATAACGAACCTTCGGAATAACGAATCTCCGGAATAACTGAACTTTCGGAATAACGACTGAAACCGTTTTTTCTTTTTTAAAAATTATAATAAACAGCATAAAAATGTACATATAATTGAAAACAATTTGAAGTGAACGATGTAAAGGCGCAACAAAAGACATAAGCCAATACAATTTCAATAGACCATAGCATAAAATAGCTCATGATACAAGATGAAATGAGCAGGGTATCTCCCATCCCCTCCCCAATTACAAGTCCGTCCCCAAAACTGAAAAACAAACTCCGTTATTATAGCACACAAGGATACCATATTAAGACTTTCAATTCAGGGATAATGCACGATTCTCAGTAACTCCTCCTTCCGAACATACAAATATTAAATCACACTTCTATACCTATCTCATCCAATAGACTCCCGAGCGTAATATTCATTTATTTGTTAGTTTCTATAATTCTATGTTTCGTATTTAAACTTGCAAAACCAGACTGAAGAAACTAATATAATTATATTCAAGAATACTGATAGAAATCACGCCTTAGACACCATCCGCACCAGTCCTTCTTACAACCTTCCCGCATTATTGTTGGATCAGCGCATTCCACACAAATATGGAGCATGGCCTAATCAGAGTAATTACAATAATTCGTGCATTTCGCGCACATAGCAAAATATTCAATTAACCTTATCGTGTACACGCGGCCACTGCAGCCAAGAGCAATGATCGTCGGAGAAGGACATCCGCTAATCATCAACTACAACGATCCCGTGACCCTGTACAGCTATCCATAATCTAACACAACACTGTACGATGTTAAAGGGTAAAAGTATTCGATAAGAAAACAAGTCGTTGATGTAGGATATACAGTATAGTATATACAAATTCAACATCAAAAAACAAATCTCTATTTTCAAAAATGTTTTCTTCTTTGCTAGATTACATTCTCCTTCTTTTCTTGTTTTAAGAACAACATTAAAAACAGTAACATGATGTCATTCAGTAGAAATAAAATATTTTACAAATAAAATAAAAGTTACAAAATGTTCGTAAGGGACGCCAAATAATTTATGAAAATGAGTGAGAATAAAATGTTTGTCATGCTTTTGTTGCAATAAATGTAACAAAAAATCCCAGATCGGTGAAACTTGTTCACATTCACAAAATAAATGCACTTATCAGAAAAAAAAAAAAAATAATTCAAACAAGCAAATTCCTATTTTGACCTGTTGGCAAAGTGAGTGTGCAGACATATGTAATCTTGGGAATAGGATATATACAAAACTAAAAGATTTTTGTACCCGCCCCCCACCTTTTTTTTTTTGAAATTTGATGTAATAGAAAATGTTTTGTTTTAGTTGAGAAAAGAAATTGTAATAGCCTTTGAATGAAATAATGCTTCACAATAGCCACCCCCTAATTTATAGCCTTTGTAAACAAACTTTATCCCTCAAGTAGAATAAATATACACACGCCTGAAAATGGAAGGGGTCTGGAGCTGAAGAGGGAGAACAAGCAGTGACTGTAGTTATTGGCTGTTATTCTTTTGTGTGACACCGATGCTGACAGTACATTCATTTGTTTCTCGCATATCTTTTCTGTTTCAGGTAAGACAAATCCAATTTCTATCTGTAATAAGTATATATGTATTATGATACCGATGTCCATTATAATATGATTATGGTTGTTTAAAAGTCACATTGATATTTGCATGTATTTAATGGAAAGATGGATTCTGTGAGATTTATGAAGTTGAGTGAAATTATTATGAGAAATGATGTACTTTCTTTAATGACATTGTTTGTATGTATGTTGTATATAACTTAAATTACTTTGTATGCTTAACATTTGATAATATTGATAATTATGCTGTTGTATTAAGATTGAAATTCATAAGTTGTCATGAAATAATTATCACTTTATACTTCAATATGCATTTGAAGTGTATGTATAGACGCTAAACCCGGTGCGGGAAAGAATCGGGCCCCGCTGTTTTTGTTGTTATTGTTTTGAGTTGTGAATAAACTCTCTCTGACTTACGACCTTGAACAATGCCTCCTCTGCGTATTTCTTTTACGTGACAATTTGGCGACCTCAGCCAGGACTAATTGTTCAAGGTCGTGGGAAAGTGCAGCACATTATAGGTTAAGTTTTGTAGCTTTATGTATGTGTTTTGCAGGTTCAGAGTGGTAGCGATGGTGGTTTGACAAATGTTTTTTTGTTTCGGAAATGATGTCGTTCGCACACGTGCGGGAACGGTATTGGTGAGTAGCGTGTATACATCGCATATATTATACAACGTGTGGGACCTGATTTACGGTCATTAATTTAAAGTGTGTATGATATGGAAGTGTGTGTGTGGTAGCTACTGCCTCTATCGGTACGGGCGAATTGGATAGGCTCCGTAACATTCAATCGGTAATTTGTACCGCTGGTCGATTCATACCACGGAAGTATACTTCCGGTGGGATTTTTACTATGCATTATATGTGATAACTTTCGGGACGGAGTGTTCGGTCAGGAACTTTATACATATTGGAAATGCAATAGTAGGACAAGGTAATTTGTCCGGTTGGTGTACGTAGACTAGTAAGTATTTGTCACTGAATTAGATTTGGGATGTAATGATATTTATGAATATGAATATTATGGTACAATCGTAATTTAGACTGTGCAGTCGGTAGTGGCACTGACTAGTTTGTGGATTTTTTTTGTGCAGTGTGTGACTCTGACAAACGGTATTTTTATGTGTAGATTTTAACTTCAAATACTAAATACTGATGTGTAGTCTGTAGACACTTCGTTGTCGGGTTGAAGACTGGTGTTGTACATGTATGTATTTAAGTAAGGATTGAATTTGAAGTCGTTATAAATCTATGACATATGAGGAGTACTTTTTGACGTTTTTTTTTAAAGATAGTGTAGACAAGTCTAGGCTAGACTCTTGGGTCTGATTTGTAATTTGTAGATTTAACTTAAGACTTTCATGACTTTCGTGAGTATTGTTTGAGTGTGTTGAAAATTACAATGGCTAGCGCAGAGCTTGTGAGGGAGTTTTCTGGTGCAGGTAGAAAGGCAGGGCTCACGGGGGCCGATTTAAGTAGCTTTGTTACAACACGGTGTGAGAAATGGGATGTAGATAAACAGCAGGAGCGGGAGTTGAAACTTGCAGAGCTGCGCGCTGCCACGGATGAGAGGAGTGCTACTGCTAGTGCTAGCCGCACAGATTTTGGTGGGCCTAAGTTGAAAGTTGGTCTGTTCGATGAGACGAGGGACAAATTTGACGCATATATTACTAAGTTTGAGTTGGTGATGGAGAGCCAGAGGGTTCCCATTGATGCGAGGGCTTTGTATTTGATTTCCAACTTGACTGGGCATGCGTTAGAGGTTGTTGATCGAATGTCCAGAGATGATAGGAATAAGTATAGTGCGGTTAAGCAGGAGTTGTTAGAGCACTATAATTTGACTGCCGATGGCTATCGAAAAAAGTGCCGCGCGGCCAGGCCGGAAAAGGGTGAGCAACCGAAGCAATTCGTTGTGAGGTTGAAAGGGTACCTTGAGAAGTGGGTGGAGATGTCCCAGGTAGATGAGGAATTTGAGTCGTTGTTTGACTTTATTAAGGAGGGCCAGTGTTCTAGCACGGGGGATGTGGTTGCTCGAGCCATTGTGTACGTGGGGGCACACGGAGTGCAGACATTTGGTCCACTGCGCAACCAGATAGAATTTAAACCAAAACTAAATTCTTTGGGAAAGCAGGGAACTGTCGGTCCAAATAGGTTAAATGTAGCCAAGGGTGACTCTGGCAGAAAGAGGTTTGAGACTCGAGGGGATAGGACGATGGGTAAGGGGCGTCCACTTCCTGGTGTTCGAGGGTGCTGCGTGTGTGGGAGTGCGGGTCACTTCAAACGGGATTGCCCTTTAATTGCGAAGGTGCAGTCAGCGAAAGGATTGGTAGAGGCAGAGGGAGTTGGTTTACCCACTCCGAATGAGCAGGGTGGCAGTGTCCCGGTTAGTGTTTTGAGTGGTGAGGGATCAGGATCTGCTGGTTCATTAAGATCGGATGATGGCCCACCACAGGTCGAGGTGTTGCAGATCGGGCAAGCGGGTA
Source organism: Echinarachnius parma (assembly GCA_037951105.1). Lineage (NCBI taxonomy): Eukaryota > Metazoa > Echinodermata > Echinoidea > Clypeasteroida > Echinarachniidae > Echinarachnius > Echinarachnius parma. Next base: position 25,911 of record JBAMJV010001531.1, on the reverse strand, counting down.
TTTGCATACCGCAAGTAGATTTGGTTGAATCTAGTGAAATTGTATGGGCTTGTGAGAATGGATTTGATAAGTTGGGGATAGCTTATGATCAGGTAGGGGCAATGATGAAGCACATGCCGGTAGTCTCAGGTAGACTCGTCAAGGGGAACCGGGCTGTGTCAGTGTTGAGAGATACAGGGTGTAGTACGTGTGTGGTCAAATCAGGATTAGTGGATGCTGATCAGTTGACAGGGGCACAGCAGTCGGTGGTTATAATTGATGGCACCTTGAGACAGTTCTCAGTAGCAAGGATGTTGGTGGATTCGCCATTCTATGTAGGGGAGATTGAAGCGCTGTGTATGCCTAATTCGTTGTGTGATGTCGTTATAGGTAATATAACTGGGGCACGTGAGCCCCATGATCCGAATTTGACATGGGTGCCAGAGGTGAACATGGTTGTGAATGAGGTGGTTGAGCAGATTCTTGATCGAGGTGAGCAGGCGGATGGTTTTCCGGGTACGCAAGAAGATGGTCCAACGGCGATGGCAGTGGAGACGAGATCTCAGAAGGAGGCCAAGGGCAAACCGCTCAAGGGTTTGAAGGTTGGTGATCCCATTTCTTGTGTGAAGCCTGCAGATTTTGTTCAGAAAGAAAAGGATTATCCATCACTGCAACCATTGTGGGATAAAATAGGTAGGGATGAGAAATCGAAGTACATGTTTTTGTCCGATGGACATTGTTTGTACAGACAAAGGAGAGATGAGAATGATCCTAGTGTTGGTGTAGGACATAATAATAATAATAATATCAAGCATTTATAAAGCGCCATCTATCTAGGTAGCCTATTCCGAGGCGCATAACAAAGGAAAGAAGAATAAAAAACAGAGGGAAAACTTAAACAAGCACAAATACCAATACAAGCAACTAATATATTAATAAGCTACACTAAACAAGTATGATTTTAATTTACTTTTGAACACTTCTAACGAGTCTATTGTTTTTAATTCTAAGGGTAATCTATTCCATAAATCCGGAGCTGATGCAAAAAATGCTCTATTTCCATAAGTAACGCGTGTTTTTTGAGTTTCTAATAACAATCTATTTGAGGAGCGGAGGTTACGTTGTGGTACATATGACCGGACTAACTCATTTAAGTAACAAGGTGCCACACCATGAAGTATCTTCCAAGTTTGAAGCAGTATCTTAAATTCAATACGCTGGCGAATAGGTAGCCAATGTAAAGTTTGTAGCACAGGAGTTATATGATCGTACTTTGAAGTTCTAGATAGGATCCTAGCTGCAGAATTCAAAGCAAGTTGCAATTTATCCAACAAATATAATGGAATATTATACAAAAGAGAATTGCCAATGTCTAATTTTGAAATAACAAAGGCATGTATAAGCATAGAGGCAGACTTATCATCAAGAATCTTTCTAATGCAATTGACATTATATATACTATAATACACAGACTTACACATTTGTTGTACATGGGATTCCATTGACATATTCTCATCAAATATAACACCGAGGTTACGGACAGAAGATGATGCCCTAATTTGTTCACTGCCAATAGTAATACTCTGAGTATGAATCATAGGTTTCTGATACTTTGAAGAGATAACAAGAAACTCTGATTTACAACCATTTAATTTTAACTTATTCACAACCATCCAAGATGCCATATCAGATATACAAGCTTCAAGTCGATGTTTGGCTGACAGTTCACTATTTGAGTCACTAGGATTAAAAGGAAGATACAACTGAGTATCATCGGCATATAAATGAATTGAAATACCGTGGCTCCTTGCAATACTTGCTAAAGGCCCACAATATATACTAAAAAACATTGGTCCAAGGACCGATCCTTGGGGAACACCAAACTTCATCTTAGCTGAAGTAGATGTTGTTCCCTCAACACTAACTACAAATGATCTATTTTCTAAATATGATGAAATCCAATTAAGTGGTTTACCTTTAACTCCATATGATTCAAGTCGATTGAGCAAAATTGAATGGTCAACAGTATCAAAGGCGGACGATAAATCCAATAATACCAAAAACACAGCCTGTTTCCTATCAAGGGCATGCAAAATATCATTAGAGACACGAATGAGGGCTGTTTCAACACTATGACCCTTCCTATAGGCTGACTGGAATGGCTCTAACAAATTATTATAATTAAAGTGATCCAACATTTGTGAGGCTACTATTTTCTCCAGTATCTTAGATACAAACTTGAGATTCGATACTGGACGAAAATTAGCAAGATCTTTAGAATCTAATGACACCTTTTTCAAGAGGGGGGACACAATAGCTTGTTTAAAAGACTGTGGGAACTGAGCTGACTGTAACGACATATTAACAATTGATGCAATACAAGAATGTAAGAGTCCAACATGTTTCTTGACTAACCAAGTCGGGATAGGGTCCAATGAGCATGACTTGGCAGGAAGACTTGAAATGAGATTTAAGATCTCATCGTTTGAAACTGGATCAAATTGATCCCAAACTGGTACGTCTAAATGATCTTGAGCCACAATACCTGATGTGGTATTAATTGTATCAAGTTCACTTCGAATATCACTTATCTTAGACAAAAAGAAGGCACTGAAATTTTCAGCAAGTTCCAATGAAGGTACATTAGTTGGAAACTTTAAATTTGATGTACGATGTAAAGCATTACCAATGACTCTATAGAATTGACCTGAATTAGAGCAGTCAGATATCTGTTTTTTCAAATGTTCAGCTTTGGCCTCTTTAATCATCTCAAAAACAAGAAGTCGCTGATTCGTAAACAATTGTCTATTAATATCAGTCTTGTTTGCCCGCCACCGTCGTTCAAGGCGCTTTCTCAGGCGTTTGGCTTCAGCAATCTCTGATGTGTACCACATGTTGCGTGGACGAATAGTTATCATACTCTCTTTTATTGGTGCATGACGATCAAGAACCGTAGCAAGTTCAGTATCATATTGATTGACCAGACCATCAAGGTTAGACTCGGGGTTTACAAGAAGAGCCGACATACGGATGTTGTCTGCAAAACTATCATGATTTATCAACTTAAAATTTCTATATGATATCTTCTTTCTTCTAGGCTGAGGCTTAATCACTTTCAAACTGCAATGCACTGCAGCATGGTCACTTATAAATGAAGACACTTCTACATTACTAACAAGATCTCCATCAGCGTATGTAATAACAAAATCTAATATGTGGCCACTTTCATGAGTAGAATTTTGTACAAGCTGAACTAAATTAAAAGATTGGAGTATGTCCAAAAACTTCTTTCTTTCAGTATTATGATCATCATCCAAATGAATATTAAAATCTCCTACAATTACGAGCTTACTAACTGTGGATATTAAATATGACACCAAATTAGAAAATTCTTCAAAAAAGACATTTGAGCTATTCCTATTTTTTGAGCTATATGGGGGTCGATAGATAACAACAACTTTAATAAGTGAAGAAGTTCCTTTGAACTTCATATCACAACACAAACACTCAAAGCTTGATGCTGGATATTTAGTTGACTTGGTTTCTATACCTTCACGATACAGAATAGCAACACCACCCCCAATGCGGTGTAAACGGGGTAAATGAAATAAACTAAAACCTGCAGGGGTAAGATCAATAACCTTTTTATGTTTTTCTGTATCACTCAACCAGGTTTCAGTCACACACATAACATCAAGACAATTCTCCAAAAGGTGATCAACCACAAGTTCAGTTTTGTTACAGACAGATCTGGCATTAATCAAACCTAATCTACAAAGGTTCCCTCGGTCAGACATCAGCGTGGCGTTGCTGTTAGTTGAGTTACTGGGATAACAAACTGCAACTGGCGTAGCACTGATACTCGATGAATTGCTGGAATGATGTGGGGTGATAGCCTGTGTAGCCTTCCTCTGCACTGTGATGCCTCCTTTCTGTCCTTGTCGCGTAGGTTGCTCGTCGCTCGTTGCTAATCTACAGTTCCCTCGGTCAGACATCAACGTGGGGTTGCTGTTAGATGAGAGATGAGAGACTGGTGTAGCACTGTTACTCAATGAAGTGCCGGAATGGTGAGAGGAGGTAGCCTGCGTAGCCTTCCTCTGCACTTTGATGCCTCCTTTCTTTCCTCGTCGCGTAGGTCTGGAACCAAGTCCAAGCTGGCATATCGTGGACCAGACATTCCTGGGAAGATAATCCTTATTTTGAAGCCTCTCCAAAGTAATCTTGTTGTATGTGACCCGACACCTGTTGGTGAGGGGAGGCCCTGCATTAAGTGGTTCATCCTGATCAGCAGGACCTGGGTTAGGATGTATATCACCCGAGGTCAGGAGAAGTGAAGCTCGAAAGGTTGAGCATGTGTTACTATAGTAACTAAGCCTTTTCCCAATGTATTTTACATGACCTATACTTTGCTGTGTCCCAGACAGACTCTGCAGTGTGGGTGTGAATTCAGCTGAGCTCACAATAGACACAATCAACAGAGTCAAAAGAGTACAGCTTAGGAACTTCATTGTTGGTAACCAGATAATCCAATTCAATAAAAGGATGGTCCCCAGTCCAGTAGAATAGCTTTATTGTTGTGCAGTCAAGAGACATAGCCATGAATGACACTTTCACCATGAATGAATACAGTGCACTGTATAGCAAAATGTCTACCACATGCATTGAGTGATATGTAGCAATCTCAAAAAATCTAATTTCCAAAATACAGTTTCCAAAGACAATATTATATTTCAGAAATCGGTCCAGTAGCATCCATGTATGCTTATAATACTTCAGTTGATGTATGATACTTGTCTGCCTTCAATAAACAAAGAAATTTAGGCGAAATCTGGAGAGCGATTGTACAAGCTGCCTCTCAGCGCTCAGTACTACATAGATGTGTGGTGCTCCCTAGGTCACAGAGGGAGAAGGTCATGAGGATTGCGCATGAATCGTTGATGGGAGCTCATGCGGTTATCAACAATACCATGGCAAAGCTCAAGAATCAGTTTTTCTGGCCAGGAATGGCAGAGGATGTTGCGAAGTTTTGTCGTACATGTGACATTTGCCAGAAAACATTCAGTAAGGGTAGAGTACCGAAGATGACACTTGGTCGGATGCCAGTCATTGGGGTTTCGGTCCAGAGGATCACTATCGATTACTAGGTCTGCTAGAGGTCATACACATATTCTAACAATCGTAGATTATGCTACCAGGTATGTAGAGGCGATACCGTTGAAGTCAATCACTACAGTAGAAGTTGCAGAGGCACTTCTTAGTTTGTACAGTAGAGTGGGAATTCCTAAGGAGGTCATGTCAGATTTAGGCCCACAGTTTGTTTCTAGCCCAATGAGGGAGGTGTCAAAGTTGAAGTTAAATGCGCTGCGACGGTTGTGTGCTGACGAGCCACGGGAGTGGGACAGATATCTGCCCGCACTTCTTTTTGCATTGCGCGAGACCCCGAGCTCTAGTTGGGGATACTCTCCTTTCGAGTTATTGTATGGCAGAAATGTGCGTGGTCCAATGGACGTGCTAAAGGAGGTGTGGACAAACGGTAATGTAACTCCAAAGTTAAAGGAAGAGTATGAGTATGTCATAGAGCTGCGTGAGAGGTTGGTGAAGTCATGGGAGCTGGTGCAGGATTCCTTGAAATAGTCAGCCAGGAAGTACAAGAGATACTATGATAGGAATGCAAGGAGAAGGAAGCTGAATATTGGGGATCAGGTGTTAGATAGATAGATAGATAGATATATCGGTATTTATTGAACAAAAATTAACAAGACCGTAGTCCGAGGACTAAAATGCCTTTGCGTACATGAACATATGAACATATGAACATATGAACCGTTTGCTTTTGCTTCCAACTGATCAGAACAAGTTGTTGTGACTGAGATGCCATCCATGCATCAGAAGGAATTCATTGAACAGGTCAAAGTGAATGATTCCTTGGACGAGAGTAGTAGGAAGGAGTTGGCACGGGTGTTGTGCGAGTATCAAGATGTGTTTTCCGATGTACCGAAGAAGACGACAGCTGCGGAATGCAAGCTGTATTTGACAAGTGACGAGCCGGTTCGTGCTCCTCCTTATAAGGTGCCTCAGGCATTGAAGGAAACTCTAGAGAAGGAGATATACATGATGTTGCGGATGGGAATTATAGAACAGGCCGATTCTCCTTACGGTCACCCAGTCGTAATGGTTAAGAAACCTGATGGTTCCAATAGATTTTGTATAGATTTCCGCAGGTTGAAAAGCGTCACTGTGTTCAATTCGGAACCAATCCCTGATCCCAAGGACTTGTTTGCTTCATTAGCACAAAGCAAGTTCTTCAGTAAGTTAGACATGACGAAGGGATATTGGCAGATCCCCATGAGGGATAGTGACAAGGACAAGACCGCATTTCTTGCTCCAAGCGGACAGTATCGGTTCAAGTCACTGCCGGCGCGCAGTTCACCAAGATGATGCGTAGCGTGTTGAGAGACATTCCGCATGTGGTACACTACATAGATGATGTTCTTATTCATACACAGACGTGGGAAGAGCATGTAGAGACACTGAGGAATGTGTTGGAGAGGTTACGGGAGGTGAACCTTGCAGCACGTCCTTCGAAGTGTGCACTTGGGTACAGCAAGATTGAGTTTCTTGGGCATAGCTTTAGTGATGGGACAATCCAGACTAGTAGTAGACTAGCCGAGAAGATCTTAAACTCACCTAGGCCACAGACCAAGAAACAGGTGCGGTCATTCTTGGGTCTCACAGGCTAATATAGGGATTATATTCCTAACTATGCAGAGATCGCAGTGTCTTTGACAGATTTGACGTGCAAGGGCAAGCCAACACAGGTCAAGTGGGGATATAAGGAGGATGAATCCTTTAGGAAGCTTAAGGAATGCATGGTCAGTCCTCCAATACTCCGATTGCCTTGTTTCGATCGTCTGTTCATGTTGAAGGTTGATGCATCTGACAGAGGTGTGGGTGCAGTTCTCATGCATGATCATGCAGGAGAAGACTTTCTGATTGCTTATGCAAGCAAGAAATTGTTGCCACGGGAGCAAAACTATTCCACAATCGAGAAAGATTGTTTGGCAATAGTGTGGGCGATCAAAAAGTTTGATTACTACTTGTGTGGGCGTGAGTTTGAGGTGCATACAGATCACAAACCTTTGGTCTATATTCAGGCGAAGAAGTTTGACAACAAGATAATCATGCGATGGAGTATGATACTCCAGGATTATAGGTTTAGGCTTGTGTCTGTGAGGGGACAGGAGAACACTGCAGCAGATTTTATGAGTAGAATGTAAAGTTGGATGTAGTGTTAAACTTATCAAGTAGTGTTAATAAGTGTAAGTTGCTGAAGGCACGATACAGTAAATGGTGGTCAGTTTTACTGAGAAATGTTTAATCAGTTGGATTTACTGAACTGTGTTTTTTTTTTGGTTATGCTATAAGGAAAGGATTTCGAAGGCATTTATTGATGGAACATGTATGTAATATTTGCTGATGATGAAGTATTTTGAAAAGTTTGTAGTACAGATTTATTGTTGATGCATACGTGTGTGATTTTATAGAGTGTAAAAGAACATATGTGATTATAAAGATGACTTGAGTTTGAGTGAACGGGTTGTCCACTCATTTAATAAGTATAAGAGTTACTCAGAGATGCCTGTTCTGTTACGACTTTAGAAATTAATTTAGTAACAGTGTAAGTGCATGTATAGGAGGGCTTATAAAAAAAAAAAAAAAAACATATGTTGTAGTGTAAGCACCAATGCAGCATTCCAATTATGGTTGTTCGGTAGCTTGTTTTGTTGTACCATAAGTGATACATGTACATGCAATGTGAAACGAAAGAAATTTATTAAAAGTACACTTATTACCTTTTATGAAATTGTTTATTTCGACAAATATGGACAGAGGTTCTAGTGTGGACCGATGATTGAATATGTGGATACTAAGGTATTTGATGTGGTAAACAGGCTTAACTTGAGATAGTCATGTCAATAATTATTTCATGTTTTGAGTAAAATTTACGTGTAAATAAGTGTAAATAAGTACATTTTTACCGAAATGGGGGGATAATTGTCATGAAATAATTATCACTTTATACTTTAATATGCATTTGAAGTGTATGTATAGACGCTAAACCCGGTGCTGGAAAGAATCGGGCCCCGATGTTTTTGTTGTTATTGTTTTGAGTTGTGAATAAACTCTCTCTGACTTACGACCTTGAACAATGCCTCCTCTGCGTATTTGTTTACGTGACATAGGTGATAATGTAGGAATTCTAATGAAATGTTCACAAAGAATACTATAGTTCTATACTTATACGGGAGTATAACTCTAGTGTGAAAGTGGCTAGTTATGCATGTAAACACATCCTGAGGTGCAGTGTGAACGAAGCTAGGCAGTGGTATGAGTTTATAGTAGTAAGGGCGGGACCCCTCTCTAGGTTCAACTAATATAGTGTGAACAGGGAACGATACCACCGGGTGAGAGAAAACCCGAGAAAACCTGGATAAAAGAGAGAAAACTGGGACTGAAATGAGGAGCTATGGACAGCAAAAAAAAAATTAAACAACTTTTTAAACAGCCCAAAACGCTGTTTAAGCCGGTCCCTCTTACAACGTTGTTTAAAATTTTGAACAACCAAGATCTTGGTTGTTCAAAATGTTAAACAACGTTGTTAGAGGGACCGGCTTAAACAGCGTTTTTGGCTGTTTAAAAAGTTGTTTAATTTGTTTTTTGCTGTAGGTCGTTGGTCAGTGGACCAGCGTGGATGCTCCAGGGATCGGGCTTAACCAGTAGTTGTAACACTAGCCTTATTACCAGACTCATTAAGAAGTATACTGTAGGGTAGGTAGATATCTGCCATTGGTTGTGTGTTTATAAGGTTTGCGAGATGGAGATCACTTTAAATGTTTATATAAAATGAACTGGGAGAGAGAATACTCATCCCTGGGAAAACAGAGATAACATCTTTTCCTACTGGCTGGTGTTTGGATTTGAGAGGATTGATTACCCACTAGTAATGTCGACTAAAGACCATGTGTAAGAAGGATTGTGGGATAAATGTTATTCCTTTGTTTTAGTATTTTGGCCTCAATAGAGACTCGTTGTATATTTTGTAGAACTGGTAAAAGTTCATGAAGCACCCAGGCAGCCATTTTGTGAAAAGGAATGTGGTTCCACTTTTGAGATTTCGTTTAGTTGTTAAATTAGAATACCAGAATTAAAGTTATTCCCTATTAACTTCTTGTATGAGATCTAGTTAAAGTTAGCATCTCATGGCTACTAGATTATCATTTATGAATATATGTTAATAATATGGGATGTATTGGGATAAGATGTCCGTTTAATTATTAAGATTATGTTGGATAGATATGTAAATATATTTAGTTTATGATAATCTTATAGCAAACAGATAATCGATTGCTTATTGTGGAGAAATGAGGAAAGTTAATGATTACTAGTCTTTTAGACTAAGGGGTAATTGAATAGTTTATATTAGTTCATTCATGATGTTTTTTGAGATGATCATTTTGGTATGAAATGTATGTCGAACAGGAGTGCAGGTGAGCATTACGTTGTAGATACATTATGTATTATGAATACATTATTTGGCTAAGAAACTCATTTAATGATTCTTGTTATTGATTACATTTATTGTAGGTTTCGTGAATAAATGTGTTATTCTTTTGTGTGACACCGATGCTGACAGTACATTCATTTGTTTCTCTCATATATTTTCTGTTTCAGCATCCCTATATAGACACCCTAGTGGTGTTACACATATGTTTTTACAAACAATTGTGCTTACAAAGGATTTACTGCTAGATTGTATGTTTTCTCTTTTCTTACATTTGCTATACAGGGCAAAAGATCAACGTTCAACAGTCTGGCGCTAACGTTAACGTCAACATAAATAGCCATTTACAGGGAAATCTGAGTGTACAGGGACAAGCTTTCAACTTTTATACAAGGTATAGCGTATGTGATATTTGTATTAACTTTTGCAGTTACAAGAATATCGACAAAATATGCTTCAGTACAATTTATAATATTAAACAAATGTTTAGACATGGTGATCATTTTAATTTGTAATTGGACATATGAATATATCAGCGTAACAGCATTCTTATAAACTAGTTCATCATGTTCTATTACTATTGTTTCCATATTTTAGTATTGTTTATATCCCTCATAAGGTCGTTTTACCATTGTATTTGACAAATGGTAGTTTTGGACAACACGCGCAATCCCCGCGCAATCACGTGACCGGGCTTGTTAGCAAAAATTAAATTAAAGTTCGTTACGCGTTCGTCCCATAAATTATGTGTTTTAGCCAAGGGGGTGTCACTTTGCCATAGTGCCGCGATTTTTGCTCACCGGAAGGAATACCACTGCATGTTGCATTATGGGCTACTTGCGAACTACATAAACCAATCACAGAGCAGTTCATACGCGTCGTCACCGGATCGAGGTCAATAAAACAAGTTCATATGCTTACGTCACCATGGATCCCATTGTTCTCATAAGCGTGATACAAAATGCACACGCGATCAAATCTGTGCAGTACTCTATGGCGCACACGTTCTTGTCACGTGATTGCCCTTGTTAATAAAAAACTAACACCTAGAAAGAAGAACGCCAAGACAGCCAATAAGCACATCCGTGGGAGCGCTAGCACGCATTCATCGCGTATGTATGCAACTGCCAGCGCTGGTGTCATAGAAATAGTATATAAATAACTGCACGCCCCACCCAGTCATCAGACACATATACCATCTGGTCGTCATGCTCCGTCAACATATATGACGAGTGCCTTTCCTCCATTGTGGGCCCCTCCCCCACAACAGGTCTACCATCCATCACTTCCGCACGACACGACATACGCATCCGCCACCACCACCACCACGACCACCTCCAACGCCAACACAGCCGCTTTCGCCAATCCGATCCTATTATATTGGCTGCGAAAAATGCGGCGAGCCGAATCATCGAGCTCAATCCTGCAGACACGCCATACAATTAAAATGTAAAAAAATTCAACAATCTAGGACATAAAGAAGAGTGTTGTAAATTTTAGCAAATCGGCAAAGATTGTGATAACATAAAAGACTAAGGCCAAAACTGTGTAGCCTTAAGTGTATTTCTCTCAATACATGCAGTTTAGTAAATACAATCCATGAAATACATGCTATAATTGAATTTGAAGACCAAGATGTAATTTTTGTAACAGAAACTCATTTAGATGAAAATATTAAGTCTTGTGAATTTGTGAAATCTTTCCATCATCATATATAACTTAAAGAAAAGATAGCAATAGACACGGTGGTGGAATATTGATCGCATGTACAAATTACCTTAATGTTATAAGGAGAACAGACTTGGAATCAGACTGTGAAATATTAAGGGTGGAATTACTTCGAAAAGGCAAGAATATGAAGTCAATGTATTTGGGTGTATTTTATAGACCGCCTAGTATTAGTGTAGAGATTATAAATGAACTTCGAAAATCTTTGTTTTGAGTGTCTCAATCTAATAAAACACGTCGTGAGATCATTTTAGCAGGTGATTTTAATTTACCGAGTATTACATGGAATGATGGTTATGTAGTAAAGTCAGATAATTTAGTAATTACTAGAACCTTTTTAGACATTATTGATAATAATTTTCTTTATCAACATGTGTCTGAACCGACACGGATTACAGACAGCACAAGTAATACACTTGACTTAATTTTTACAACCAACCCATCTCATATGCGCAGTATTAATGTTGTTCGTGGTGTAAGTGATCATGAAGCAATTGTACTCTTGTATGATTTAAAAGTACACAGGAATGTGAAGAAAAGAAAGGTTTATTTTTATTCAAAGGGTAATTATGAGCAATTACGAACAGATTTAAATAATGCATCTCTATGTAAATTAATTGTTGATAATGACATTGAACACTCATGGCAATCATGGAAGCAGACTGTATTAACTATTGTGAATGAAAATGTCCCAACGGGCAACATTGATGATAAAGTACGTGTACCGTGGGTAGATAAACATGTTAAAAAACTTATAAGAAAACGAAATATATTATTTAAACGTGCAAAATGTCGAAGAGTAAAGGTCATTTGAAAAAATATAAACGTTGGCGGCGTAAAGTTAAAAAGAAAATACAAATGAGTTATATTGAGTATTTAAATAATGTTGTTTGTAAAGATGTGCAAAACAATTCTAAAGTATTTTTGGACTTTTGTAAAATTGAAACAGAAAGAACCTAAACATATTTCATGTGTAAGAGTTAATGATGATGTAGTAACAGATGATAAATTGAAAGCAACACTCTTGAATAAACAATTTGAATCCGCTTTTAGAATAGATAATGAACAAATTAGTGATGAGTCATTTGATGATGATAATACACACTGTGTTTTTCCGCCTATGTCTGATATTCAATGTACAGTAGTAGAAGTGTATAAATTGTTAAAAGAAATTGATTCTAGTAAAGTCCAAGGTCCAGATGAAATAGCCCCACGCATACTGAAAGAAGCGGCCGAACAGTTAGCCCCATCTCTTTGTAAATTGTTTAATTTGTCTCTTTCATGCGGCGATTTACCGGTTGATTGGCGCACAGCGAACGTGTGTCCGCTTCATAAAAAGGGAGAAAAAGAGGACCCCGCTACCCAGCTAGCCACTTGACGTCGGGCCGATGTCGAAAGTTGTTGGCCGGATGTCGGCATATCGCGGTTGGCTCGACGTTAAAATGTCCGCGAGCCCAACATCATCACTACGTCATTTTGTGATATATTGGCATAACGTCAATTTCCGACAATGGCCCAACATCATCTCATGACAGTGGATCAACATAACAATATGATGTCGGCTAGAGGTTAAAATGTCCGCTAGCCCAACATTGTCACGACATCATTCTGTGATGTTGGCCCAACGTCAATCTCCGCCAATGGCCCAATAAAAATCGATTAGACATGAATATGACATCTCAATGATGACGCCATAGCGATATTCTGCCGATGTCAACCTCTGGCAGCTATGAAACAAGTCGGCAAATGGTCTTTAGATTGATGTTGTGCCGATGTCAATGATTATACATGAATATGACATCTCAATGATGACGCCATAGCGATATCCTGCCGATGTCAATAAAACAAGTCGGCAAATGGTCATCGTATCGATGTTGCACCAATGTCATTACTCCGACATGAATATGACATGTCAAATATGCCGTCGGGCTAATATCGCGCGAATATCGGAACTGGTAGCAATATAGAAGGAGGGAAACAGGTTGTTACATTTATGTCGGGCCAATGTCAAATACTCCGATATAAATATGAGACCCCAAATATGATGTCGGTCCGATATTGTGCCGATGTTAGAACTTGTTAGCAATTTAAGAGTTCTGTTAATGGTGTTTAGTTTGATGCCAGCCCGATGTAATTTATTAGACATCTATACTATGACGGCAAACACATATTCCGTCGAAGACAAGAACCTTCAGCAACGGAACAAGTCGGCAAATGGTAAAATTAATGTCCTGTCATTAATCCGTCATAAATATGACAAATGGTCATAAAATTGATGTTGCGCCGATGTCAATAGTCCTACATGAATATGACATCTCATAAATGACTTCGGGCTAATTTCGCGCCGATGTTGGAACTGGTAGCAATTAGAGAGGTCGGTAAATGGTTGTGAAAATTGATGTCGGGTCGATATTATTAGACAAAAATATGACATATCAATTTTGACGTCATACCGAAATCCTGCCGATGTCAGAATGGGCAACAAATGAATCAAATCGGCTAATAGTCATTAAGCTGATGTTGAGCCGATGTCAATAATCCGACATGAATATGACATGTGCAATGTGACGTCGTGCTAATATCGCGCCGATGTCGGAAATGATAGCAATTTAAGAGGTGGTAAATGGTAGTAAAATTGATGTCGGTCCGATGTTATTAATTATACATCAATGTGACCTCTTTAATATGATGTCAAGCCGATGTAAGGACTTGCAGCAAAGACACAACTCGGCAAATGTTCATTAAATTGATGTTGTGGCGACGTCAGTGATTAGAAATGAATATGACATCTCAATGTTGACGCCATCGCGATAACATGCCGATGTCAGAACTGGCAGCATGAAACAAGCCGGCAAATGGTCGCCAGTCCGACATCGGTACAACATTGACCCAACGTCATATTTGAGCTGTCATATTTATGTATATTTAATAACATAAGCCCAACATCAATTTTACAATCTTTGACCAACCTCTTAATTTGCTACCAGTTCCAACATCGGCGCGATATTAGCCCGACGTCATATTTGAGATCTCTTATTCATGTCGGATTAATGACATGGGCACGACATTAATTTAATGACCATTTGCCGACTTGTTCAATTGATAACGGTTTTGACATCGACGGGATAACGGTTTGACGTCATATTTCAGATGTCTAATTAATTACATCGGCCCGACATCAAATTTACAACCATTTATTATAACGACCTCTTAAATTGCTACCAGCTCTATCATCGGCACACTGTCGAACCGACGCCATATTTTAGATGTCATATTTATGACGGAGTAATGACAGGACATTAATTTTACCATTTGCCGACTTGTTCCGTTGCTGAAGGTTCTGTCTTCGACGGAATATATGTTTGCCGTCATAATATTATAGATGTCTAATAAATTACATCGGGCTGACATCAAACTAAACACCATTTACAGAACTCTTAAATTGCTAACAAGTTCTAACATCGGCACAATATCGGACCGACATCAAATTTGGGGTCTCATATTCATGTCGCAGTATTGACAAGGGCGCAACATCGATTTGATGACCATTTGCCTACTTGTTTTATTGCTGCCAATTCTGACATCGGCAAAATATCGGTGTGACGTCATAATTGAGATATATTGAGGTCAAATTAAAAACATTGGCCCGACATCAATTTCACAACCATGTACCGACCTCTTAAATTGCTACCAGATCCAACATCATCACAATATCGGACTGACGTCTTAATAGAGATGTCATATTTATGTAGGAGCAATGACATCAGCCCGACATCTATTTAACAACCTTTCACCGACCTTTGAAATTGTTCCGACATATGTGCGGTATGGGCCCAAAGTTGTATTTGAGTTGTCATATTTATGTTTAATTAAAAACATTGGCCCGACATAAATTTCACATCGTTTTACCGACCTTTAAAATTATTACCAGTACCAACATCGGGGCGATAGAAGGCCGATTTTATATTTGAGATGTCATATTCATGTCGAATTATTGACATTGGCACAACATCCATTTAATGACTATTTAATGATTAATTTCATTGGTGCCATTTATGAGATCGGCAGGATATCGATTTGGCGTCATAATTGAGATGTCATATGGATGTCCAATGAAAAAACATTGGTCCGACACCAATGTTACAACCATTTACCGACCTCTACCAGTTCCAACATCGGCGCGAAATTATCCCGACGTCATATTGGAGATGACATATTCCTGTCAAAATATTGACATCGATTTCATGACTATTTGCCGACTTGTGTCATTGCTGCCAATTCTGACATCGGCGCGATATCGGCTTGACGTCATATTTGTGATGTCATATTGATGTCCAATTAATAACATCCGTCCGACATCAATTCCACAACCATTTACCGACCTCTTAAAATGATATATTCCGACATCGGTACAACATTGGCCCAACGTCATATTTGGAATGTCATATTCATGTTGGTTTATTGACATCGGCCCAACATTAATATTACAACTCTCTATCCAGCTCTTAAATTGGTATCAGTTTTGGCATTGGTGCGATTTTAGCGCGACGTTTTATTTGAGACGTATTTTTTTCGTCAGCTTAATGACATCGGCACGACATTCAACTGCAACCATTTTCCGACTTATTTAATTTCCAAAACCTCCAACTTAAATTCGACGTTGGCGTAATGTTGGCGCGACGTCTGTTTGCCGACCGCGATCTTGCCGACGACCTGCCGAAACCGGTCCGACGTCAGTTAGCTAGCTGGGTACTTGTAATATTTTTGTTAACTTGCTTTGAGAATCTTGAATAAATTGAATTTCGTTTAATCGATTACAAACATTAGTAATTCAAAAGTTAAAAAAAATGAAGTATTGCTATCGGGGAATTCACGATCGATTATAAGCGATCGTAAGTGAAATTAAAATTTTCGATTTTTTGAATTATTTATATTAAAAAATATACTTTTTTCATGTCCTTGCTGCTGTATATAATTTAGAAGGCTATATAAGAATATAAATAACACCTTTAAATAGTGTTATGAATATGATTTGAAGGTGGATTATTTCAGATTCAACGCTCTGCAAATACTAACCATTACAAAACATACATGCTAAGAAGAGGTGTATATATATTATACCGATTGCGACCTATGTTTGTAGGACAATAGGATGATAGGTTTAGGAGTAGGCAATTGGTATAGGAATAGGATATTTATAGAATTATAATGATGATGATTTATGAATGAATGTGTGTAAAGGTTAAACAAAATGCATTGATCGGATGTGGAAGCTATGCATGTTTCCAGTTTCTTTTTACGTTTTTGATGTTGGTCCTACGTTGGCCATTTGACATTGGGCCATTGTCAACTTTTTATGTTGGTCCAGCATCAGAAAATGACGTTGGGCCAATGTTGGGTTAGCGGACATTCAAACGTCGGGCGAACGTCAATATTTGATGTTTGGCCAACGTCAAGATTTGATGTTGGGCCAACAATAACAAATAACGTTGGGCTAATGTCGGGCTGGCGGACATTTTAATGTCGGGCCAACGTCAGGATTTGATATTGGTCCATTGGCGGAAATTGATGTTGGGCCAACATCACAGAATGATGTAGTGACAATGTTGGGCTGGCGGACATTATAACTTCGAGCCGACATCATAATGCTATGTTGGTCCAATGTCATGAGTTGATGTTGGGCCATTGTCGAAAACCGACGTTATGCCAATATCACAAAATGACGTAGTGACGATGTTGGGCTGGCAGACATTTTAACGTCGAGCCCACATCAGAATTTAAAATCTGTCCTATGTCAAGATTCGGTGTTGGGCCATTGTCGGAAATTGACATTTGCCCGACATCACAAAATGATGTTGGGACAATGTTGGGCTGGCGGACATTTAACGTCGGGCCGACGTCAGAACTTGATGTTCTCTCAACGTCAGGAATCGATGTTGGGCCTACGTTAAAACTGACATTGGGCCATTGTCAATAATTGATGTTGGGCCGAAATCGCTAAATGACGTTGGGTCAGCATTAAAAAAGACGCCGAGCTGATGTTGGGCTGGCGGACATTTTCACGTCGCGGTGACGTCGCATGTCGCATGTTGGCCCAACGTCCCCTTACAACGAAAATGACATCGGCCCAACGTTGGCACGACGTCAGGTGGCTAGCTGGGTAACTACCGTCCTATTTCGTTAACATCTATTGTATGTAAGACATTAGACAGAATTGTGCGTAAACGACTTGTAGATCACTTTCGTTGAATGATATACTCAATGATAATCAGCATGGATTTCGCGAAAAAAGATCATGCGAAACTCAATTAATTGAAGCTATTAATGATTGGGCGAACATGTGAGATTCGGGCGCAGATATACACAATGCTTTCCTTGATTTTTCGAGAGCATTCGATTCTGTCCCTCATTATTTGTTATGTAATAAACTCAAGGCATGTGGAGTTTTAACACGAAATTTACAGTGGATTATGAATTGTTTAAAGAATCGCACACAGTGATTTGTTTTAAATGGAGAATACTCTGATTGGATTCATGTTACGTCTGGTGTCCCTCATGGGACCATATTAGGTCCAATTCTTTTTTATGTTATATAAATGATTTATCTGACAATATAAAGTCTGTTATTCGTTCGTATGCAGATGATTGTAATGTATTTAATACAATTAAGTCTGTAGAAGATTGCAGTTTACTTCAGAAAGATTTAGATGAACTTAGTAATTGGAGTACAAAATGGTTATAAAATGTTAATGTTTCGAGATGTAAAGTTATGAAGAAGAATAAAACAATACATTTTAATTATGAATTGAATGGATATGAACTAGATATAACGCACACTGAAAAATACCTTGGCATTGTCATAAATGATACTCTTAATTGGAAATTCCATTGTCAGGAATTATATGAAGTTTGTAATAAGCTTATAGGTGTGTTACGAAGATCAATTTATAATTGTCCCCCGTACATATTTTAAAGAAACTTTATGAAGCTATTATAAGATCACGCTTAGAATATTGTTGTATTGCTTGGGACCGACACTGCGAAAGTCATAGAATTATACTTGAACGTATTTAAAAGCTTTGCGTTAGGATGATGTGTAGTGACTGGAAAACCTCGTATGAACTTTTAATAAATCAAATGGGATTATGTACCTTAGAAAAAAGAAGATTGTACTATAGATTGGTTGCTTGTTATAAGTTACTAAATAATTTGATGCTTGTACACTATACACATAAATTTACATATGCATCTAGGATTGGAAGAAATGACCATTCATTGAAATTAAACGTACCATTTGCTAGAACAGATTATTATATTAATTCATTTTATGTAAACACAGCTCGTGATTGGAATAAACTTCCACAGTATATAATAAATAGCCCTCCCCTTATATCTTTTAAAAGGGCACTGAAGTTACATTTGAATATGTAGCTCTTAAACCGGTTTATTGAGTGTGTGGAAATACTCAGTATGTTTTAATTGTACAATTTTAAATATTAGTATGCAATAAGTATTTATTTGCTGTTTCATATACTTGTTGTATGTATTGATTTTAAATATGTAATTAGGGAAACAGACATTTGCTTGGGCTTCTGCCTTTCCCAGAATTCCATGTTAGCCAGTCGATAAAGGTTTCCAAGATTAGCGCGCAGTATGACCCCCCTGGTTGGTGTGCACCATGGGGGTCATACTGCGCGCTAATCTTGGAAACCTTTTATGCATTGGCTAACATGGAATTCTGGGATACGTTTAGTCTAGGATCGAGACACTCGATCGCATGCTGAACATAGCGCGACCAACGAGAGAGGACTGCGTAACATCAGTGATCGCTGCTCACGAGGCCTCGGCTGGCAGCCATCACAGCTGTTGTGCATATCTCTCTCGTTGGCGGCTATCTATTATGGGTGATGGGATTATTTTTAGCATGCGATTGAGGGTCTTATATCATACAATACGAAATACCCAGCATTCCATGTTAGCCAGTCAATGAAGTTTCCCTAACCGGCCATGTTTGCTGCGTGTTAAGGCTATGGGAAGATTAGCGCGCAGTGCGTAAATTCTCTTCTAGTTATTTATATACTACAGGCGGTGTCAGACAGAGTAAAGAATACCGGTATTTTTAAAATACCGGTATTCTTTCTGGATTATTTGCTGTCTGACACCAATAATCCTGCGAAGTATCCCGCGAACTATCCCGCGAACTATCCTGCAACGAACCAGGATTATTCAAACAATACCGGTATTATTTGTGGGATAATAATCCCGCGAAGTATCCCATACAAAAATACGGGATTTTGCTGAGATTCGCCACAATTCTGATGTTGAACCCGTATAAGTAAATGGTCTATGGCTAATTTAGTTGCTAACTTCAATCATTTAATATATGTGACGACACACATCAAAAGGGACCACTTCTCGCGTGCGTCCGAACCGAGAAAATGAGTTGAATGTTAAAATTGTTAAAAAATCATGATTTTTTTTTTTTAGCGTTTTTGATTAAATGAAGTTTCCTCTACATTTTCATGAAATTTGCTATGAATTTGGTGCAATAATAAGTGAAATATTAGCGTTTTTCTAAGACATGTTCATTTCATTTTCACCAAAAGTTTAAACATAGAGCTCTTAGTTCGTTCGGGATCGAGGCGCCAAAATTTGACTCCGCCCCCTAACAACGAGGTAATGATTTTGATTGGTTGACGCTAATTGGCATGTTTGGGACTGCGTGTGCTGCATGTCAACACTACGTTGTCAATGCGTAACACGCGGAGTTTTAAAAGCTAATTATTCCAATGCAATGATGCATGGCAGTTTGTATACAACTGTACCGTGCGTGCGTGCGTAGTGACGTGTATCGTCACACTGATCGACTGTGAAACTTTCTATGGCATTGCATCGATCATCTATATGCAGTGCCTACCTATTGTCCTATTGTTACTTTAACAACCACCTCGAATGCGAGTTGCGCCGACGATCGACACGCTTGTATGCACAATCATTATGGGCTGTTACATTTAGTGTGGCTTTTTACCGTGGCTTTTACACTTGTATAGCGGTGTAAATGGTTGTGACAACACTATTTAACGGCGCAAGCTAAGCGTTCTTAGGGGCCATGTACAAAGTACATACGCATTCACGCCGATGCGTACGGTATGCGTACAGGGGGAGGGGGAGGGGGTCCCACCGTTTGCGTACGCAAATATTTTTTTTTGTATTAATACCCAGGCTCATACTGTTCCACGATGTATAATAGGTTGAACTGTCATTACTAAACCCAACCAAAAAAGATAATTCCCCCTAATCAAAATAGCATAACGTTTTAACGAAAAGGTTTGAGCAAAATAACTCGGCAGGATTATTCCCACACTCATTGACTAATATCTGGGTAAAAATGAGATTGACCCGTAGAGTGACAGTTTTCCCTTAAAGTACCCCAGCCATAATCAAAATAACGCAACCATTTTTTTTTTACAAAAACACAAAACAATTTGAGCAAAATAACTTGGCAGGATTGTTTCTACACTTTTATGTGTGAACATGAAAGAAATAGTGTTTAAAAACACTCCGTATTATGTGCATTAAGGCACTAAACATTAAGAAAAACAAGCTCTTAGAAATCGGGGTAACACAGGATACAGGATGCGCAATAATCGGGGGTATAAGTTCTGCGCCTTATTGTATTTCGTTCTCGGGCGTGGTAGTATGTATATGGAACTATGAATAGGGAAGGGAATGAATAGACCGCTTACTTCGATCAGCCAAGCATGACGGAGTATTAGTACATCGATGCGCCCGCTCTGACTCCCCGGACACGTCCGGGAGCCCAGTGCTCGGCGAGTATAGGGTACACGTGTACAGGTCTGCTTGCTTACAAAGTTTTTTTTATGAGCCGACGTCGTGAAGATGAAAGTCAATAACATGCTCGCACAAGTGAAAAGGCTCGACTGAGCAAAAGTACTTTAACACAAAACTGATCCTAGTAAAGTCATGCGCGCGCGCACAAACAAACCCGCTCGTTATACGCCTGAATGGTCATGGTTACTAGGTCTTTTGGGGGTCTTTGGTTCCATCCGATGTGAATAGAACGAACCCGCTCGATCCTTTAAGGATCAATGACTGCACCTGCAACCTCGGTAAAAATCGAAAGTGATCTTTGAGGGCCGTTTTCTCAATAAAATAATTTCCAAAACGCCCCCCAAAGTCTCTTTTAAAACCATGTATCTCCGCAATAAAAAAAAATTATGTATCGTGTTAGGTATCAAATTAAAGAGGAAGAAAAGGAGAAAACAACCATACTATTAACTCAATTTCGACCTCGGTCGAGAAGTGCACCCTTTTGATGTGTGTCGTCACATATATTGTTACGTCACGGCGTATCGCGCGCATACTGTTTCTGTGCATTGCGCATGCCTATGGGATTTTTAAAATACCGTTATTCTTTGCTCTGTCTGACACCTACGTAAGTGAGCTATCGGGATTTCAATTATACCGGTATAATTCAGATGGGTTGGGATTTTTCTGTCTAGGTGGTGTCAGACAGAGCAAAGAATACCGGTATTTTTAATCTCCCGGTATTCTTTCTGGATTCTTTGAAGAGTTTAATTCCAAAAGGCGCTAAATCCACTTTTGGACTTTTCTAGTAAATCAAAATTTTTATTAGACCACTTTCACTTCTTTCAATGATTGAGAATTTCATACAAAATGAAAACCTATCATAACACATTTAAAAAAACACTCATGGAAGAAATCCTGCTATAGTAGTTATTTTTAAATATTTTATCAAAATCATTTTTTCACCGGATTTAGCGCCTTTTTGAAATAAACATGGATTTAGCGCCTTTTGGAATTAAAATGTTGACGCATAATATCAGAATATACAGGTTATACGTATGGTTGGTTATAGATAAAAAAATAATGTTATCCTGTGATGATTATAATTATTTTAGAATATGAATCAAGTTCTAATGACCTGTTACATCCATATAGATCTATGCCCTAACACTGTGCAGCATTTTACTGTACCACCGTCATTCTGCACATTACATTCAGATGCCAATCATGCATCATGATCTTCTCTCCAAGCAGTCCAAGCACAACTTCAATCATCATGTTCTCACTTGTTATCCTAATTCAACAAATTTCAGAAAATCAGAAAAATAAGGATATTAACCAGATCCACAGTAACCATGGAAACAAAATAAACAATCAGTAAAGACGTAATGAATTATGATTATCTTGCAAAATTGCTTTACTCATTCTGAAAAAGCTATTCGAGAAAATGACACAAATAAATCAGATATTGATGAAAATCATTATGTCAAACTGAAAAAAAAAAAATTCAGTTAGTATAATGCACTGTAACGTGCACAGCGTATTATGGACATCAGTCGTCGCGTCATGGACACCGACATGGGACATGACTACCGAGATTCGCGGTCTCTGTCACCATCCACCACCCGTGGTTGAACTTGACGTCAGTCGTCGCGTCATGGAGATCGACACGGGACATGACGACCAAGATTCGCGGTTGCTGTCACAATCCACCACCAGTTGTTAAACTTGACGTTAGTCGTCACGTCATGGAGATCAACGTGGGACATGACGACCGAGATTCGCGGTTGCTGTCACAGTCCACCACCGGTTGTTAAACTTGACGTCAGTTGTCACGTCATGGAGATCAACGTGGGACATGACGACCGAGATTCGCGGTTGCTGTCACAGTCCACCACCGGTTGTTAAACTTGACGTCAGTTGTCACGTCATGGAGATCGACGTGGGACATGAAGACCGAGATTCACGGTCGCTGTCACAATCCACCACCGGTTGTTGAACTTGACGTCAGTTGTCACGTCATGGAGATCGACGTGGGACATGACGACCGAGATTCGCGGTTGCTGTCACCATCCACCACCGGTTGTTAAACTTGACGTCAGTCGTCACGTCATGGAGATCGACGTGGGACATGACTACCGAGATTCGCGGTTGCTGTCACCATCCACCACCGGTTGTTAAACTTGACGTAAGTCGTCGCGTCATGGAGATCGACGTGGGACATGACGACCGAGATTCGCGGTCGCTGTCACAATGCACCACCGGTTGTTAAACTTGTCGTCAGTTGTCACGTCATGGAGATCGACGTGGGACATGACCACCGAGATTCGCAGTCGCTGTCACCATCCACCATCCGTGGTTGAACTTGACGTCAGTCGTCGTATCATGGAGATCGACAC
This sequence comes from Echinarachnius parma, assembly GCA_037951105.1. NCBI lineage: Eukaryota > Metazoa > Echinodermata > Echinoidea > Clypeasteroida > Echinarachniidae > Echinarachnius > Echinarachnius parma. Next base: position 2,415 of record JBAMJV010001531.1, on the reverse strand, counting down.
GGGACATGATGACCGAGATTCGCAGTTCCCGTCACAATCCACCACCGGTTGTTAACTTGACGTCAGTCATGGAGATCGACGTGGGGCATGACGACAGAGTTTCGTGGTAGAAGTTGTCATCTATCGTCGGTTGCGAACTTGACGTTGGCTAGGACGACCGAGATATTCCATATTAATAGAAAAAAAGAAGATAATTTAATGCTTATTGTTTGAATCACTTTTTCTTATGGCTTATTGAGTTATGCACGTATGGTCAACTCAATCCACATCTACAGGGTACATATTCCTGGTAGGACGACTCAATCCAAAATTAATTTTAAAAACACACACTTACCATATTGTATTAGGCAATGGGTTAAATGCATTCAACTACACAGGGCTTTTATTGCTAGGTACTGCTTGTGCTAATGCAGGCCTAATGCCTATGGCATGCTATTCAATATCTGCATTGCAGTTTTCACTTGCCGCTAGCGAGTACTTGCATAGTATAGCAGCTCAGCCTGTACGTTTTTTTTAAATACTGGTATTCTTTGCTCTGTCTGACACCTACGTAGCAGTATAGTTCAGATGGGTCGGGATTTTTCTGTCTGACACCGCCTTCTGACACCACCTACTTATATGGTGTGCACTAAGTTTTGCGTCTTTAGGCGGTGTCAGAAGGCGGTGTCAGACAGAGCAAAGAATACCGGTATTTTTAATCTCCCGGTATTCTTTCTGGATTATTTGCTGTGTGACACCAATAATCCCGCGAAGTATCCCGCGAAGTATCCCGCGAACTATCATGCAACGAACCAGGATTATTCAAATAATACCGGTATTATTTGTGGGATACTTCTGTCTGACACCGATTTTAAATAATCCCGCGAAGTATCCCATAAAAAAAATACTGGATTTTGCTGAGACTAGCCATGTTGAACCCGTATAAGTAAATGCTCTATGGCTAATTTAGTTGCTAACTTCAATCATTCAATATCTATTGTTACGTCACCGCGTATCGCGCGCAGACTGTTTACGCGCATTTCGCATGCTTATGGGATTTTTAACATAGAATTAGGCTGTGTCAGACAGCGAAATCCAGACCCATCTGAATTATACCGGTATAATTAAAATCCCGATATCTCAATACGTAGGTGTCAGACAGGTGTCAGACAGGCGTAAATAATACCGGTACGGGATTTTAGAAATCCTATACTCATGCGCAGTTGAAGTAGATTGCGATCGTGATTGCGATATGGGCCAAGGTTATTGGATGTGTCCCATACCTTGCATTCTGTGTTTGTTTTGAAATTCGGTCTCGTCATTAGCAGTGTACGTGGGAAGTCGATCGAGTGTAGCTCATATTTTCTTTGCATTTATTTCATATTTGATTTTGATCTTCGTAAATTAAGTTGACAACTTGGCATAATGTTTTCTACCATCCGTCGAAGGATTCGACATATACGAAGGGAAGAGGAAGAGGAATCAATACGTCGTACTGTATCATATTTTAGAAGGCGTCAATTTAAGGCATCACTTTTCACGATTTTGATTCTGACGGCTTATAGACCGGCAGCCCAGAGTCTTTTGTGCATCGAATAAGCGTACTGATTGTTGAACATATGAATATTTAGAGGAGAATGTAACAAATCCAATAATATGAGTCTCCCTGGGTGTATCCGTGGATAGAAGGGGGTCCTTTTGCGCCTCCAAAAGTTGGCCCCTGGGGATTGTCGATGCTCATTAGGTTTCAGTAAGTTAGCACGTGATCTCCAACCACCGTAGTGATCAACTCTGCCATTTTAATAGCTTCCCTCAACATTCCATGCCCCTCTTGATACTGCCCCACGAGACCTAGTGGGTATTATAGAGATAATCTCCCCCAGCTACACGCAGTAAACTGCATGGCAACTGAGTCTAGGTTTCTAGACCTTTTCATTCTTATTCATTGTCGTGGTGTGACTGATATTATATTGACTCAAGTAAATCCTGCAGTGTATAGTAGCGAAGTCATTATTATTATTATTAATGGGTATATATATAGGTGGGTCGAACAAGAACACCCGTGTCTCTTTCGTATTTTAACCATTTGGGTACCGGGCAGTTTTAAAAGTTGTAAAGGTCGTTGTGTTCTTAAAAACGTGATGGATTTTCCTGATTAAAAACCCCGCGGGTGCCGCTAGTTTGCAGTATATTTGCAGAAGAATAATTGGCTGCATTGTTTAAATACATTGCGAAAATCACACAAATAAAAAGAATCATGTACACTGTCAGTCCACATATGATGGCAGAGTTATTTAATCTCAAAATCTTTAAATTCAACATTGTCATTGATTTATATTTAGGTATAATTGCTACAACTTCATGATTACTACATAACTACATAATTCATACAAACTTATCATTCTGTTTTTTCTACCATAACCCCCCCACCACCCC